>WEKX01000429.1:916-30523 GCA_013390025.1 Pitta sordida
GTGAGAGTTCGGACATGACCCGTTTCTCGCAAATGAGGAGGTATAACTGTATTTTGGAGCAGCAAACAAAAGCAACAGGATACAGGTGTGAAGAGGCCTTTGAAGGGAGAAGGCAGACTTCAAGGGTTATAGTACACAGTTAATCTGCCTCTCTAGTGGTGCTCACTTGAGACACTGCAGGTACTGCCTTCCATAAACCAGTAAATTCCACAAAACTTCACAAATCTCACTTTTTCCCATGAACTTAGATAACAGAGACCTCTGAAGCCAAGTGTCTAAACTCAATATCTGCTTTCCAGGTACTGACAGAGGCCCTGATAGCACAGGATTTTTTTCCCCATCCCATTCTTGGCATTTCAACACTGGGACTTACGGCACTCCTCAAAACCACTGGTGGCTCTGCTGCTGCCAGCCAAAACACCATGGAGAACTCCGCTGCAACCGTGATAATGTTGGGAGAGTGCTGTCCTGAGCCACTGGCACACCAAGACCCCACTGGGGCCACACGATTTTGTAGCCACCATTACTCCTGAGGACATCACTGCCACAGCCTCACCTACTGCTGTTTCCATTGGAGTTTAAGGGGCCACGAGGCTGGCATCACTGGAATTTGTGATGACTTAGGTAGCGCAATTTGTATTTGATTTCTGGTATTTTTTTGTGGATTTTGTCTGAGTAGGTGTGATCTTGACATATGGCTTAATCTACAGTTTACTTCCCAGTTTTAATAGAAACCGGTCTGAATTTTCATACGTGTAATTTTTCTTGCAGATTATCTCTTTGCCCACAGATCCCTTCTTGAACAAGGGGCATAGATTAGGAAAAAAGCAGATGCCAAATTATGATATAGATACACATTTTCTTTGTTTCCTTTTATGCTGGGGAACAAACCCTGCCTGAAGCTCTATAGTATGCAGACATCTAGTGGTTGGACAATATAGTGCAATTAAACATCTTCCTAGGACACCTGTAAAAACTTTGCTTCATCACTTCATCATATGAAGGCCAGATACCTTGAGATCTGTTGCAAATGGATTCTTCGGATCTGCAAGACCTTTTTTGCATTCATTACAGTCCTTCTCAAAGGTATTTTGAGATACTTCAGCCTCTTGTGTTTCTAAGATTCCATTTTAAATTGTGTGGAACTGGGGTGGTTAAAACATCAAATGCCAAGAAATCAGGAAGATCAAGAAATTAGAAATGCTGGAGAACATCTACTAAATCACAGCCTGTAATTTCACACTGAGACTGATGTTCCTGGTAATCATTACTGGCTTCCCTGCCAAAAGTGCACAGTTCTCAGGTTTTTGGGGGGTTGTTTTTTTGTTTTTTCTCTTCAGGAAACATCTCCTTATTTATGTGAATTACTGCATGTTTCTAAGCCATGGACCAATCTTTCAGCTACCTTTGGTTTGCTTTTTTTTTTTTTCCTCAGCCAAACAAATCATTATGCAACTAAAGAGACTAAGCCTTTTACAAAATATGATTCAAGATAATGAAACTCACTTCCAACTCACCCATCATGCATTTAAAAAAAAAAACCCAAACTAGTATCTTCACAGCATGAGGTTAAATGCACATTTTCCAGAACTGCTTTATACCTGCTATTTAAAATACTGCTGACATGTTGTATCATATGCAGCCGTATGTGTTTCACTGGCTTATCATAACTTTCATCTGTTTCATGCTCACCATTGTCAGATGTTTACATGGGAGACACTTCAGGAAGCACTGTTTGTAGTGTATATTTATTTTAAACCATAAGGGAAGAAAAGAGTTTATGTCTATGTAAGATCAAGCTGGTTTTGTCTCCATCTCAGACACAAACATCACCTTTAATAATAAGCACAGAAGCTGCTTATGTGCTACAATCTCCTGCCTTCTCAAGTGCTTTACATCATAAAAAATGCCGTTTGTGTTATGACCTTATTTCTCTATCATCTTCCATCCTGGGGGATGTGGCGGGGGTGTGAAGGTAACCCAACACAGGGTGAACAGCCAGGATTTGGGATAAGGATTGCTGTCCAAGGCCAAGCAGCCAATTCCCTGTCAGTGGTGGGAGAGGAGCAGAAGAGCAGTAGTCTCATGGAATAAGGCTGGCTAGATGTGGGGCTTGATCACTGATTTGGGAGTTGGATGTGAGTTAGTCAGCTGGTGTTACACAACCCAGAATGGACCGCTTCCAACACAAGCAAGTTGAGATGGAAATAGAGAAGGAACATTTCCAACCACATCCCTGCTAGTGAAAAGGACTTTCAAGGAAGTTTCTTTATGCTGTTTTGGCTTTGTTATCTCTGTGCTTTATTTTTCCTTTGTAATTCAAGGCTTAAAAAGCTCATTGTGTACTTTATAGGGTAAGCTCTTTTCAAGTCCATCTAGTATTTCCCTTCTTTTACCCCATCTTCAGTTATTTCCCTGATATCTGGGGAGGAGACCTCTTCGGATCAAGATGAGGTCAGGCTGTGGGGAACGCCAAACAAAAATAAAAAGCTGTCACTGTCTCTGTAAACACCATGGGAAGAACAGTGGTGAGAAGGATTTGAAGACACACAAGAGTTGCAAAAAATAACACAGCACTGAAGAACAAATCTTGCCTTAGAAGTCATCATCTCAGCAAATCGGAGAGAAGGTGATCTGACTACTGAGTCAATGTTGGGTTGTTAACTTTGCAGATAAGGCTGTTAAGGTATAACAAGTTGTCCTGCACAAGAACTACATGTGTCGCAGGTCAATATGAAGGTCAATATGCAGGTTCCTCTCTGACTGATGGGTCTTTTTCTTATGCCTGGCATCATACAGATGGTCAGCCTGTGATCAGAGAAGCATCCTCACGTCATATAGGGAAGAAGGTATAGGCAAACTGAGTGCAAAGATAAGTTATTTAATACATCTGAAGCATTCGAACAAATACTGTGACAGAAAACCTCATGAGCAAATGAATAACGTCTTCAGAGCAAGCCTCAAGTATAAATCAACATAAAAAACCTGGGGCTGAATAGTGAAAAATAGGAAAAATGGAACAGGACTTTAACACAAATTAATTAAACAAAGGGAAAAAACGAAGCGTAAAAATACTGACAATATATGTACAGTGTTGGTGAGCTGATGTTAGGCATACTGTCTCCATACTGGAATTTATTAAGTTTAATTAGAAGTTCTACTGTCCATTTTAAATTGTCTTTTTTTTTAAACAGCTTTTCTATGTACAGCATTCTAAAGAGATGAATACACGCACAGATGTGTGCTTTCAGTTTCATCAAGAAATGTGCACATAAATGCTTCCACATCCTGCATGGTCCAGCCTCAGCAGGTGCTGTGGAAGGTTCTCCAGCTATCTGACATTTTAGCAGGCTACACTGCTTTAAAAAGGAAGAACATATCAAAATAAACTTGGTGGCTGATGATATCACCATGAAACCCAGCTGAGGAGAAAAAGGCAGGCCAAAATTTGTCAACCTTCCACAGTTCTCAACCCTTAGAGCATTTTCCCTTTTTTCTCTACATCCATCATTCACCCTGAGGGTATCCCAGTTTCTACAAGGAAAGAAGCTTCTCTTCATTCTCACTGGAGTTGATGAGACAACCATGAAAGAATTAATTTTCACTAGGCCATTACTGCACCAGTGATGTGCCCTGGTCAAACACAATGAAGGTGAGTTTGAGCTTATGGCAGTTGCACCCTGGCAGGATCTGGAAAACACTGGTGTGTATGACTTCTTGTGAAGCTGCATGCGCACAAATGTCCTCTGCTCATTCCTTCTCCAGTCTCAGTAAAATTCAGCTGAAATTTCTCCATAAATTTCTTTTTTCTTTATGTTGTCTTGTTGTTAAGTCCTCTGAACTCTTCAGTAGTCTTCAATTACCATCTGAGATTCAAGCACATTGACGAATCAACCTTTAGGAGGCAGACAGGGATGCTGGGCAGGACCAGAAGTCTTACCTCCTCTTAAGACTGTCTCCTGCCTTATGCCTCTTTCCATACACAGCCACTATACCACACTTGTCAATACAATGTGTGGGATCAAGTCCATCCTTCAACCCACATCAGTTTATGCCTGGTTACCTCCCTGGTGTATACAGGCCTAGGATTCACTATTGCTCCACCTATGCCTTAATCGTCATGCAAAAGAAAGGTGGCTTTAGGGAAGCATGCTGCTAAGAAGATCCTCTGATTGAGATAAATGGGAACACAGGATTACAGCCCAGGGTGCAAAGCACATCGCACTATGATCTGAGTTCAAACCAAGCATTTAAAGCCTCTAAGTTTTTTTGTGAACTCCAGAACACTACAGAGGAACCCAAAGAGTGTGTCTACTGCAGAGAAAAGATCAATAGCAGATACCCTGCCCCACCCCACCTGCCTGCTCCCAAGAGCTGGATTTCTTCCTATTCCAAATATCTTCCTGCAGTTTACCAGAAACCTGTGGAGCCAGTTTTTGCCTGATGAGGCTCATTGCTGCTATTAAGTATTACATCATTGATTTCTTGATCAACAAGAGTCTAACTGCTCAATGCCTCTTGCAAAGTTGTAATTCGCATTTCTAGTAAATCTTTAAAATTACGCACATTAGTCCTCACCTTTTAAAATACTTCCAGATAACAATCTGATTCAGAATTTCAGCAGCCTGTAGGCTTGAAGAGGAAGTTATTAATTTAGGATCTTACACTACCCTCAGAACACCTTTATAATAGTCTTTATGATTTCTTAAAAATGTAAATACAAAGGCAGGCATGTGGAACTTTAATTGGAGAGCAGCAGAGCCTTGCCATACTCAATAAAACCTGTCATGGGTGCAGTGTGACTTAAGTAATACACAGAGAGCCCTTCCTGCAAATTCTTCCCTGCGGATTACGACCAAAACCAGAAAGAATAATTTAACTTCTCCCAAAACACCACACATGTGGCTTGAACAATCTGTAATTAGAGTATGTTTTGTGAATGAATTTGTTGTTATAGTTAGATCTAGTTCTTAAGAAAATATGCAGTTATAAGGATTTTTTACCAGCGTGTTTTTTCCTTTCAAAGCCAAGCATAGGAAAAAAAAAGACTGACAAATGTTGAGACATATTTACTACCCTCAGTTCCTCAGTAGTAGTATTTATATGACTAGAAGTTCACTGCACAAGGCAATGCTTGAAAGAACAGCAAACACGGGAAGGGAGCGCAGGAAAGGGAAATAATGGATTTTTTAGTGGAGACATTACATCATTTGCTTTGCTTTTTGTATCTGTATTTCACAGCTAAAATACAGCTCCAAGATAAGGAACATGTTTATTTAGAGAATAAATCTAGTTCAGATTTCATCATAATGTCAATATTTGCCATATTACTACTACAGTTCCTGTCAGTTAACAGTAGTTAATAATACATTGTATGCAAAGGGAGATCTTCTGAACGAACTGTGCACATAACCTGAGAATTGACAGGTTCAGAACATGTTTCACTACACTTTTGGAGGTTTCTTTCATTGCTGGGTGCAAGGAGACAGGAATAGGTAGTCACCTGGCAGAAGCCAGTTGATTTCCACCTCACATAACTTTGTTTTGCTTTCCCAAGATTTTAGTACCAAACCTGACAACTAGGAAATATGATCAGACTCCTGTCCAAAACTACAGACAGCCCAGCCTAACCATCGCAGGCCATTGCAGCAGAGACTTTTCCCTGTCTTGTGGTATGATGTGGATCAGTAGGAGGCCCAGGGTCTGGTGATCAGCAAACTGGGGTTGGGATCTGGCTGCTGAAGAAAGAAGGGCAACAGCCAGTGAAGCTGCTATATGCACCTGCTGGAGACACTGCAGGTGGAAAGCATGGTTTTAGCCGGCACTGAAACCTTGAACTCATTGACTAGATATTGGGGTTATAGTTCATTAAATGTGGGCAGAAGATGGGAGAAGGACTCCTTAAACATAACTCCAAGAAACGTACGTTTCTATAGGCCCAAGGAACCATGTGCCAATTGCTACTCTGCTGAGCACAAAATAAATGGATGACCTCATGGTAGGAGGCCTGCTGTACGTTCTCTATGCATTTATTGCAATGCATGCTGCCAAGGCACATCTACAAAGGAAACACATGTTTCTGCACTACACACAGTTACGAACACAGTAAGTGGTCAGCAGCACCCACTTCCCCTCATCCAGTTCACATGCAGTGTCTGGGTTTGTCCTACTGTTTCTGCTGCCCCTAATACAAACATAAATTACTCAAGAGATTTTGTAACTCATTATTCAGCAGCAGCTCTCCCCATAACTCTTGACAAGGTGGATTAAGGATGCCTTCTGACACTTCATTTACCATTGCCTGGGGATGATTTTGTCACTGATGATTGATCTGCTCCAAGGGAGTAACCTCCCCTTTGTAAGTCCTTGGTTTGCATCCTCATTGTGCCCCAGCCTCAAGCTTGCCATCTGTGCCTCTGAGGTTCTTCCACTCACAGAGGTCTCTGCATAAACCTGCCCCCTCATGCTAGTAGTACAGCAGATCTCACTAATAGCTTTGGTTACCAAAGTTACTGCCCAACACACTTCTGACCCCATCCTTTAGATCTTGGTGTTTCACAGCAATTAGCAGCTGTGAGTTTGACCAGTTAGTTTAGCGTACCATTCCCTTATCTTCTCTGTCAGATAAGTCATGTGTGGCCCAGCACTGCAATCCCCATGCTGTGCAGAGAGCTCAGGACAGGCAGAGTAGGTCCCCAGACCACCGTCCTCAGCAATGTACAGAACAAATGGAACTGTCATAATTCACGGGAGAACAAAGGCTGATAATTTTCTGCCTGAATTGAACACTTCTTTGCGAAGTTCCATGACTCACCAAGTAGAAAATAATCCAGACAAGACTGTTTATTGTTATACTGGTTAATTTTCCTTAGTTCCAAACTTTCCTTTATTTTGGTAAGGTTCCTAATAATGCAAACGTCATTCAGCTGTATGCAGATAAACCATATTAAGTGCCTATGTTTGACAGAGAAGTGCTCCTTTCTGTCAAAAAATTAATTCTGAATTTGTATAATACCCTTTGTGAACAATATTTTTATTAGCTTTATGGAATGCATCTCCCCTCTACAGAAAAGATGGTTACTGACAGCACAAGAGATGGTACAGAATAAAGTTAAATCTAACATTCAAAACAATAATGAGTATTTCTACATATTAGCATTCATACCAAGCTTAAAATCAGTACTATTTGGATCATAGATGACTACTGAATGCTATGGCAGAATAACTACAAAAGCAATTGTAACTACCATTTAAAAATAATTAACAGTGAGAATTGGAAGACTTAATGTGTTTTCGTCTTTTAATGTACAGCCCCATTCACAGAATTTCACTCGACCATGTGGACAGACTAACTGTCACAGCTGTCTATCAAGGCTGAATTAGATGAAGACAAACAATACAGGCTTTGTGGTTCAACTGAAGCAGCAGCCTCAAAAGTTTCCATTTCTCATCTGCGGGCACTGTGGGAGCATTGTCTTCCCCCTCTCTGAAAAGAGAATGGAACAATTATGTTACTGAAATTCCTGCCCAGTGGGTCTGAAAGACTGTTTATGTCCAGTCAGGGAGACAGGAAAAACTAAAAGCTGGGATTTCATGACAGCAGGTGGGAGCAGTTTCAGGGTATATACTTCAGTGACATAATGGTCTTAATTCTTCCCTTTTAGGGTAAAGTCCATGCTGGAAGATTTACTAGCAAGGGAGGAAATGGTAGTAAAAATGCAAAGTTAAATGCAGTGGTAAAATTATTAATTTGAAACAAAGTTTTACAATTGACTTTCTGATTCTGTCTGGTAACTGATTCTTGATATTCGTGTGCCTTAAGTAATGAGCTGCACAGGTTGCCCCAGTGCTCTGGGTTCTGAAGCCATGCAAAATATATCATTCTGTTATAATAATACAGTGAATCCTCTCTGTATCACGACTTCTCCTTCACGACCTCGCCTATTTGCAAAGCAATTTTCTCACAATTATGATTCAGCGGTCCGCGAGCTCAGCTGCCTGAGACATGCGCAGTTTGACTCTGCTCTGCCGAGGGGCAGTGCCTGTGGGGTGGGACTCACCTTGCCCTGCGGGGAGGGGGCTCGCAATGGTGGCACCATGCCCCCGGTCCCTGAATGGGGAAACTTGCCCCACAAAAGTGAGGCAAGCTGTGTGCTGGGAGGGCGGCAGCCCCATGGCGGCGGGGTCCAGCGTGCGCCAGCAGCAAGGGGCTGGCGCACGCGATTTACTGCAGCTCGCAGTGGCATTTAGAGCCCTGACCTGTTCCTGTGTGCTCCGCTGAGACCCAGCGCAGCAACACCACGAGACGTGCCATTCCTTGTTACCCAAAGCCCAGTCAAAGCCCAGGCAGCGCTGCCCCTATCGGGACTGGTGGATGTTAAAGGGAATGAAACTCCCATACCAACGCCTCCCCCCCGCCATAAGTGCACGGGGTGTTGCAAAGTTAAGGTTTTTCCAGGCTCCAAGAATGCCGACCAGAGCTCGGGGACGCCCCTTCCCCGCTGCAGAGGCAGGGTGAGCACGCGCGGGCAGGGTGAGGACTGGGGCCGGGCCGAGCCGGGGGGCTGGGGGGGCAGTGGTGCTGAGTTTGCGCTGGGAACCCACACACGGTCACAGCAGCCGCTCAGAAACTGTTCCCTTTGCTCGCTTGTGCCGAGAGAGACAAGGGGAAAGAGCAAAGAATTGTCCGCAGCGCTGCGGAGTTCCGGGGGGTGGAACAATGGGCATGGCCTGCATGCATATTAACAACCTGCAGTTCTTTGCGAGGTTAGGGTTTCGCAACAGCATTGGCCTGTCCCTTTCCTCACGATGGAGGAGGTATAACTGTATTCTCCTTTTGTTTTTTGTAAAATGAGAGGTTTTTCAGTCCTTGCTATAGTTCAGTTCAGACACACAAATGATCCGTAAGTGCTTGGGTGTAAATGACCACCTGGAGCTACAAGGAAGAATCAACACAATTTAAAGAATTCCCAATCTTTTCCTTAAAGAGGGAGAGTAGAGTCTGTCAGTCACCATCAGCACTGCTAAGAAGTCAGTGTCTACACAGAGAAAATCTGTCATGATTTCCAAGTGCTTCCTAGTTATCACCCAATATCCCCCTGGTTATCATCCAATACCCCCCCTAAAGTCACCAGACAGCAGCACCATTTGATGGTCCACTTGAAGAACTTTCTACCAGCTGCCTTCTAAGGGAGGCTGTAAGGCCTTCACAGAGCAGGGGGGTTTAGCCTCAGTTACACTCTATTTAACAGTTCAGAAGATTCTCAGTTCTTCCTGGGGTTTGGTATAAAGGTGTAACATTAAAAAAAAAAAACCAACCAAGTAATAATAACAAGTTATTCTCCATCTCTGCAAAAACTCTTGGGAAGTTTTTCAGTGGGCTACTGATACAAATGACCAAGCCTTCCCTGAAGGCTTCCATTTGCATGCCCACCAGGAACTGGATCAACGCGTAGAACTGAAAAATCTGAGTGAGACAGCTCAAAATAAGCCAGTACCTTTGCATTATTACGGTTCCATGTAGGCAAACTAATGCTTTGACACAGTGACACTTTCTCAATCTCAATTAGTGCTAAACTAATTAAGAAAACTGTTTTATACACCGTAGTGAGTAGTATTTCCCTTCTTTCTTGGATAATCCCTAGTGTGATGTAAGGGTGATTGAGTATCTAATTACTCCTTAATTGAATGCACATTTTGTACATTTTTAGCTAGTTCAAGCTTAATGCTTTTAGTCCAAAAGTCAAAGTCAGTGAAATTAAGTTGAACTGGGATTTGGGCAGCTATTGTATTAATGGATTACTTTTGGAAAGGAGCCTAATTACAAGCCAGTCTGAAGATTTCAGTTGTGTTTGTTATATAAATATTTAATGCATTGTCTGACAAAAGACTGATTGTATATATTGGTACTGTCGTTATTCATGTTTACCATTTATTCTTGTTTAACAATAAGTTTTCTACCCTGATAAATCAATAGCATTGTTCCATAATATGTATGGTCAAGTAACACACTACATAAAGGTTTATGTAGACATGAAGATATCTGCTTCTCTTACAGTGTTGAAAAGTTTTTGGAAATGCAATATTTGAGCTACAGTTGTACAAATGGGCATGTGTATTACAATCACAAAATTATCCAGATGGCTTGTTTGTATATATATTATATTTCTGCCCCTGAAATTTCGTTTCCTTTGGTTGAGTGCTACATATATTGAGTCCCACTGCTTCTGGTGAAGTCCTCTACAGACCAGATAACCACTACCAAAGAAAACATTTCAGGGTCAGTGCCGTAACGTGTAAATACCTGCAAAATCTGAGAGATGTTATCACAACACCCGTGGTTAAAAAAAAAAATAAAATTAACAAGGTCAAACAAAATTCAGAAATCAACATCAGAATGTAAAAAATCATTATGTTTCCATGAAGATTTATATCTAACTCTTTCATATAACAATTTTATGTACCTCTATTCCTCACAGAAAACTTCCTTGTATAAAATTGGGATAAATGCAAAACTATAAATTTTATCTCAGAAACAAGGAGCAGTAGCAGCAGCAAAGATAAGGCCAAGCTGGTATATTTTTAAGAACGAAAAGTCCCAATGTTCCTACAGCAATAGAGAGAACATATCTAAAAGAAAACTTCAGTGAAAAGAATTATTTTTCAAAGTCTTCCAAAAGTGTTGAGAAAGTGCAACTAAAGAGACTATGGAGAAATGAAATAGGACAGCCACAGTAATATACCTTTATATCTGATAGGAAGGAAGTAAGATGCCCCACTGCAGTTGCCTTAAGTCAAGATCACTACAGAAGATCAAAAATTTTATTCTGCTGCTTAAAAGTAGTCAACCTGCTTTGTGGAGATCTTTTCAACCTATTTTGTCTTGCCATATTTCTTACCATAATTGTCTCACACAATGTCTCTATCTTGTTTCCTTATAGGAGGATTTTGTCTTTTCCTCGTTAACTCTAAGATAAATCAAAAAGTTTAAGAGTTTAAGAAAAATCAAACACATGGGTGGCAAAACTCAGTTTAATGCTGCCTGAACATTACCATTATCCTACACCTTCCTAAAAACAGCACCTGAAGTATAGTCAGGCATGGATTCACAGTGTCTCAGAAAAGAGAACGGACTACTTTACGAAACCTTATCTTTCCTGAAAGGCTTTGCATTTTTTCCATGAAGAGGTCACAATTTATTGAGTATACGTCAATTTCTGTGGGCATTCAACTACATCTAGTTAACTAAAATATACCTTTGTCTTGAGCTCTGGGGATGTATTAATAAAATCTGCTTAAATTAAAGTTTTTCTCTGTAGCACTGCTCTGTGTTATTCATAAAATGTTGCTAACAACAGTCATTGCTGGCATTCTCTTCCTTGAGTGGCAATTATCAGCTGCAAAAACATTTCCAGTAACTCAAATAACATGGCTGTCTTCTTAGCAAGACTTTGTATGCATACTGTTCGTTGCATTGTCTTCATCCATGTGAAATCATTAGAATAAAAAATTCCAATAAGAGTAAGGACCTCTGCCTTCAGTTTCAATTTTCTGCTTACAACTGCCTGGGTTATTTCATACAGGTAAAACAGAGTGGACTCCCAGTGCCTAACATCCATAACACTGCTGACAGAGCAAAGTATATTGCAGGCTTGAGAAGAAAGCCTGACAGAGAAGATGTCTTGGTCAGACATATGTACCTGTATGCCTTTCTAATATATGGAAACACGGTGGGATGACTCACACGACTATAGGGCTGCACTGGCAGGCTACACACTCTTCTGAAGAGATAGGAGTGGGCGAAGAGGTGGGAGAGTGGCCCTCTTCTGCTTCATGCCCCCCGTATTGCGGCTTCACATCTGAGTGGCATGATTTTTCAGCATTAAAGGAGGCACCTTTTCACAACTGCACATGCGTGACCTGGCAGGCATGAATATTCAATTAGGCAGCATGAATATGCAAATGAACCTGCACTGCCGTGGTGGTGGCTTGGCCCGTCCCCGTCTGCAGCGGCTCGACCGCCCGTCCTGTTCCAGCTGCGGATGCAGTGACCATGAGATAACAAGAGTTTTCAATTGACAATTCAATGAGAAAGGGAATGAACCAAACTTCCATGCTGGACTTCTGGAGGGCAGATTTAAGGATTTCATTAGAAGGGTACCATGAGAAACAGCCCTTAACAACAAAGGGGTCCAGGAAGGCAGAACATACATTAAGAATGAGTTCATGAAGGCACAGGGGCAGGTGGTCCCAATGTGCCAAAAGACGAGTCGGAGGGGTAGAAGACTGGCCTGGATAAGCAAGGAGCTCCTGAAAGAACTAGGGGGAAAAAGGAGGATGTACAGCCTTTGGAAAAAGGGAGAGGTAAGTCAGAGTGTGTTTAAGGATGTTGTGTAGGAGGAAAATTAGAGAGGCAAAAGCCCAGATGGAAGTCAAACCAGCCATCTCTGTAAAGGATAACTCCTCCTGTAATCCAGGAGGAGGTAGTTAGAGATTTGCTGTGTGGCTTGAATCCTCACAAGTCCACAGGACCAGATGGGATCCATCCTAGGGTGATGAAAGAGCTGGCAGACGAACTCACTAAGCCACTCACCATAATTTACCAACAGTCCTGGCTTACCAGTGATGTACCAGAAGACTGGAAACTGGCTAATGTGACACTCATCCACAAGAAGGGCCAGAAAGATCACAGAATCACAGAATATTCTGAGTTGGAAGGGACCCACAAGGATCATCGAGTTCAACTCTTAACACTGTCTCCCTGGCGGGAATCGAACCCGGGTCTCCCACACACCAGGTGGGGACACTTACCACTGTACTAAAGTGGATACTAAAGACGATTCAGTTAATTATAGACCTGTCAGCCTGACCTCGGTCCTGGGTAAAATCATGGAACAGATAATCCTGAGGGCAATTAGCAAACACCTGCAAAATAACTGTGACATTAGATGTAGTCAACACAGATTCAGAAGAGGTAGGTCCTGTCTGACCAACCTGATCTCCTTTTATGACCATGTGACTCGCCTGGTAGATGAGAGGAGGGCTGTGGACGTAGNATGTCCCAGATGACTGGAAATTACCCAATGTGACCCCCATCCACAAGAAGGGCCAGAAGGACAATCCAGGAAATTACAGACCTCGGCCTGACCTTAGTTCCAGATAAAGTTATGGAGAAGACAATCCTGGGTGAAATCATGCAGCATCTGCAGGATGATCAAGATGACCAGGCCCAGCGAGCATGGATTTAGGAGAGGTAGGTGCTGTCTGACCAACCTGATCTCCTTTTATGACCAAGTAACTTGCCTGGTAGATGGGAGGAGGGCTATGGATGTAGTATACCTTTACCTCAGTAAAGCTTTCAACACAGCGTCCCATAGTATACTCCTGGAGAAGCCGGCACCTTGTGGCTTGGACAGGAGCATTCTGGGCTGGGNTGAGGGTGTTAGTAAATGGTGCCACATCCATTTACCAACAGTCGGTTGGTCACTAGTGAACAACTCTAATGTAGTATCAACTACGAAAACTGCTACAATTCAAAAGGTTTTCTTCCTTATTTAGGGCTTGATGACTCCCTGTATTGATGCTCCGACGTGAACACAGCATAAATACCTACTACAGCAATGACCACTCTTGGCTGACTCTGTCTACCATCTGGTAGATGCAGTCAGGGTGCACAGGTATAGTCCCCTTGTACTCCAGGAGGAAGAAGTTATAGACCTGCTGACCCACTTGGNTGCTCCCCAGGGATCAGTGTCCGGTCCTGTTTAATACCTTTATTGATGACCTGGACGAGGGGATTGAGTCCAACATAAGCAAGTTTGCAGACGATACCAAGCTGGGAGCAGGTGTCGATCTGTTAGAAGGTAGGAGGGCCCTGCAGAGGGATCTGGACAGACTGGACAGATGGGCAGATACCAACACGATGAGATTCAACAAGTCCAGGTACTGAGTTCTACACTTTCGTCACAATAACCCCATGCAGAGCTATAGGCTGAGGAGAGAGTGGCTGGAGAGTGGTCAGGCAGAAAGGGACTTGGTACTGGTAGATTGAAAACTTAACATGAGCCAACAGTTCCGGTGTCCCAGTGGCTACGAAGGCCAATGGCATTCTGGCCTGCACCATGAATAGTGTGGCCAGCAGGACTAGGGAAGTTATCCTTTCCCCATACTTGGCACTGGTTAGGCCACACCTTGAGTACTGTGTCCAGTTCTGGGCCCCTCAGTTTAAGAAAGATGTTGAGATGCTAGAATGTGTCCAGAGAAGAGCAATGAGGATGGTGAGGGGGCTGGAGCACAAGTCCTATGGGGAACAGTTGTAGTCTGGTGGGGGTCGGTCTCTTCTCTCAGGCAACCAGTAAGAGAACAAGAGGACACAGTCTCAAGCTCAAGCTCTGTCAAGGGAGGTTTAGGCTCGATATTAGGAAGAAATTTTTCACTGAAAGAGTGATTCACCACTGGAATGGGCTGCCCGGGGAGGTGGGAGAATCAGCATCCCTGGAGGTGTTTTGGAGAAGGCTAGATGAGGCACTTAGTGTCATGGTTTAGACGACGAGTTGGTGTTGGGTTATAGGTTCAACTTGATGATCTCAAAGGTCTTTTCCAACCTTGCTAACACTATGACACTGTGTGATACCAAGTCTCCACATTCTGGCCCCTGTGTCAGAGGTATGACATGCAAGCAACAAAAGTTTTTTTCTACTCACTAATTTGAATCATGGCAGTAGAGAAAAAAATTATGTTGACATTACAGGGTTCGCTTACAATCTCAGTGCACACCCTATTCCCTGCTATTACAATGAAGTAGTGGAAAACAACCTGAAAAGGCACGATCTTTCAGGCATTACTGGAGCTTGTGGTTGTCTGAATGCTCCAAAAGTTTTGGTTTGTTTTGAGTAGGCCTCTGATTATGGTGTGTGGCTCACAAGCCAAAGATGTTTGGCCCTCTGACAGTCATATACTCAAGTGTAAACACATTCTCGAGTACTCTGAAGTGGCAGTGGAGTGTTGGGTACTATACATAAGATCTTAAACACGGAAGAACAATTATCAGTTTTGTTGATAACATGAAGTTCAGTTTCTTGCAAAGACTGAAATTTAACAATTAAATCAACCACCTTTTAAGCACAAACTCTAAATTTATGGAGAAAAACAACAACCAATAAAGAAACACTCACTGAAAAGCAGCATAAATACTCATATTTCATCAAATCTAGGAAATTGATGTTTGCATTTCTGAAGAACTAGTTTTGATAATCTCTTTGTTGAGTTGTTTTGGGGATTTTTAAACAGGAAAAAGATAAGAATGGTCATAATAACTTAATGATGCATGGCTGCCGAAAGCTCACTCCAGCTCTGGATCTACACAATAGGAAAGGATAAAATCCCCAAGTGTTAGGACTTCTGTAGAGCAACTTATTTGTGAGCTTCACAAACTGCAATTCCTACTAGTAAACTAAGAATAAAGAGACAAAGATTGCTAATGTAAATGTCCATTGAAATGTAAAATTCACTGAGATGTACTTAAACTAAGAAACAGAAATCACAGCTTTGCATCAAAAGCAAGGTGCAAAACTACACAGCTCCCTCTGCATTTGAATGTCCTTCCATATTCTACAGTCTGTTACTATACAATTTGCAATTCAATAAAAAGGGGAGGGAACCACTACATTTTTAGTACTAGCTCCTTCCCCTGGCAACATTGATCCCCTATTCAGTGTCCTGTGAAAAGGGCAACACCGTTCTTTTGCTACAAGAGCTGCTTAGCATCTTCAAAAGCAAGTCATTTGCACCATCCACTCACTAATACAGCCACTGATACAGTCATCACATTTACCTCTTGCCTTGCTGTGAAATTAATGTTGTACCACTTTCTGCTTGTCTGCTCAGACCTCTCAGTATCATGCAGACAGTCTCAGCAGCCCGCTTGCCCTGCCCGTGCAAACTGCTGCGCAAACTGCCTCTTAATAGCCCCCCGCAGTTAACATCCCTGTTTGCCTTGCCCCTGTTTGCTGTGCTCCGGTTTGCCATGCTCCCAGGAGAGTTAATGGTTTAAGTACCCACAGGTGGGAAGTCTTGGCTCCGTGGGCGCCCCCGCCCCAAAGTCCTGCAAGTTCAAAACGGCCCCTTGCGGCCATTTTCTCAGTGGCACCAATGAAGCCCCCGGTGATGGCTGACCGGCATGGACTCGGGTCCCGAAGGTGCCCTCAGATGGCTCCCTGGGCACCCCTGCTGACACAAAAGAGGAGAAAGGCATGTCTGTCAAATCAGTTACATGGTAAGCAAGAAGGATTAAAAAGGGGTGGATAAATCCATTGGAAACCACAAATGATGTCATCTTCCGTGAATGATGACTTTTGCTACTGTAAAAGTACTTAGCAATTACGAAAGGTGGCAAGCCCTAAAATATAAGTCTGCTTGAATACTCACAATTCACATACTGAGAAATATGTAGTAAGACAGGCCTCAAATGGTAAAAAAAAAAAAGTCTTTAATGAAATGGAAGATTTAAGGGTTTTCTTTTTTGATTTCTAGGAGTGGTAGCATTTGCTGTCTCCATTGTTAAGCTTTGCTGTATAACAACAAGAACTATAAATCTTTTCTTTTCAAGATCACCTAAGTTGCCAAGAAATAGCTTGATGCCTACAGCAAGGGCTCTGAGTCAAGCAGGAAGTATCAAAAAAACTACTGTTAACACTGAGGAAGTCACGATGTTATCCTTTCTCCTTTCTTTCTTAAAAGGATCTAGGAGTCCTGGCAAAGAACAAGTTCGAGGTGTTACTAATGCACTGAGGCAACAAAGAAGCTCAACAGCCTCCTGGGCTGCACCAGGAGATGCATTGCCAGCAGGGGGAGGGAAATGATCCTTTGCTTCTACTCAGCACTGATAGAACATCTGGAGCACCAGGTCCAGTTCTGGGTTCCCCAGTTCAAAAGAAACACGGACATACTGGAGACCAGCAACAGGTCACAAAGATGATTAAGTGATCGGAGCACTTGTCATAAAAGGATGGTTGAAGAGCTGGGAATGTTTAGCCTCAGGAAAACGTTTCAACAGGGATAGAATCAATGTAATTAAATACTTCATGAGAACAACTACAGAAAATGGTACCAGACTCTTCAGCTGCATCCAGTGAAAAGAGAAGAGGCAATGGGTCCAAGCTGAAATACTGGAAATTTCATTCAAAATTAAGAAGAACCTTTTTCCCTGAAAAAGTGGACAAACTGAGGTACAAGTTGCTTAAAGAGGTTGAGGATTCTTCATCCTCATGATATTCAACACCCAGCTGGACATGGCCCTGAACAGCCCACTGTAGTTAACACTGCTTTGAGCAGAGGATCAAAGCAGTAGATCTCTAGAGTCACCTTCCAATCACAACCATTCTGTTACTCTATTGTTCTTCACTGTCCAAAGCTGAACTCAATTTTTTCACCTTTTATATCTGAAAGCAAATCTCATCTGAGATTTTCCTCCAAACTCATTAACACCTGACTGGTTATAAATCTTAAAAATGGCTTTTTTGAAAGAAACATATGTGAAAACTTTAACAACTGCAGGATAGTAAGGACGTAAATGACATTTAATGGAATGTAAATGGGATGCACTTCAAAAACACACACACGACAGAGTCCAAAAATTCATTAACGCCAGGCTATAGAGAAAGATCCATTTTAGAAAAAAAGCAGAGCCCAAAGAGGCCAACTAGATAGCAGCAAACTTATTCTAATGCCCATAGGGTTAAACAGAGCAGAGAAGCTACAAAGTTCTACCTGTTTTGTCCTCCTGATGGCTCCCTTTAGAACCTGGCCAAACATTGTCTCACAACTGGAGAGGAGCATTTTGAGTTCTGTGGTTTCCCATGAAGGAGGAACATTACAAAAAAAATCAATTACGTAAATCAGTTCTTTCCCTGAGATTACACACCATGATATTCCATGTTTGTGTCAACTCTGCCTCAAATTCAACTAACTAGAACAAATTTCATCAAAAATCAACATACACCATTTGATCATACGCCACAAAGGGTTCCGTTTTGTCAAGGTTTAAATCAAGGCTGAAGAGCAGATGTTCTGAAGCTCTAGGAGCATAAAGCCTTCATTCTGATCCAGTCAAAACTTATTAGACCTTTCAAATAATCCCTTTCTACTCCTGTGTATACAAAACTCACAGAAACACTTGTCTCTTCCTATCCCTGACAGAACGACAAGGTCATGACAAACTAACGTTCCTCAAGGTTCTTCAAGTTGCTGTACCACACTGTCTTGGGATAAAGGCAAATACTGAAAATTTTACTGACAGGAGTTTCAGTATCCTTGGCAGAGGTGCATTGTGTCATAAAGGAAGCCCATCAGTGTGTTTGCAAGTGTAATATTCAAGACATACTAGAGCTTTAAAACAAAAAGTAATCTCTTTGAATAGAAGAAACACTTCTCTTGGATCACAAGGCAGATGCCACCCTGCAAACTATTGCTTCCCCATCTGCTGATGAGTCTTCATAGCAATATTCAGCCAATGTCAGCAGTCCTAGCTTAAACAACTTCCTACATTCTTATGAAAGGGGTCTGAGGATGTCTGAGGTCTATGTGAGGAGCTACTGCTCCTTAACACCTTCCTCCTGGAAAGGTGTGAGGAAATCACTACAAAGTAAGTAGGATTGTTTTCTTCCCTTTCTGCCTCTTTGCATAGAAGAAAGGTGAACAAAGTCACATTTCTTTTTACCCTTCATTTTTTCCAGCAAGAAAAAATGGGTATATGTACAGTGAAACAGCAAGGACATATAGTGAAACTTTGACAGGCTTGGTGCTACTTGGACTGATACACACAAAACCAGAAAGACCTGGCCAAATGAATTTAGAGAGACAAATGTCATTTCTTCTGTGAGCTACACAACACCAGGAGTTACAGGTCTTCCTCATTGCTCAAGAGTCCATAATTAGCATAGCCCTACTATTATTTTACATTAAAAATTCCATCATTTGGGAATTAAAACTGCAGATTATTTTGTGAAGCACAGCCAAGATAAATCTTATTATATAGAACAAATCTTTATAAGTATTGACAAATGTAATAAAATTTTAAACATGAAAGCAGAAGAGAGGCTTTTACATTTCAATTCCAGCATTGTAAAGGGAACTCTTTCATGCTTAAAATTCAAACTCAGCATGTCAAGCAATTTCACTGTTACAGACTTGAATTACCTGCACTGCCCTGAGGGCATTATTTCCTCCCTGAGAAAAATTGTACTTTAATATTGCTATGATTTTCCCAAGTAATTTTTATGCAGAAGCTTGGACAAATTTGAAACATCCATTTCAAGATTAAAGTGACAACATTTGGTAACTGCAGAGAACCATGTAATTGAGAATTGGGCTTACGGATGTGCCCAAAATTAAATATGGGAATGAGAAAATAATATTTTAAAAAAGGATCAGTGTTTTGCTTTTTTTGTTTAACTTCTAGAATGCAGATATTAAATAGGGTTATAAAATACAAATAAACCCTTACTTCAGAAATGTTTAGATATACACAGTATATTGAATTCTTGTGCTATATGGAAAAACCATGAAATTGTTGGTCACTGTCCTAGCCCATTTAGTAACTTCTATCATATGCAGAAAGAAGGATAATCTTCCCACTTGGTTTTAATGGATCCATTTTTTGGAAGCACAGAATTATCAATCTTTTTTACAGATTATCTGCTGCTGATCATTTATGAACTTCAATGAAACTGGGGACTAGATATAGAGCATACTCTGAAGAGGCTTAACTCCAAAACAGAGCCTCAGGTGAACTAAAAATTTCCATCATTGACCTAGAAAGGGCAGGAATTTAATGTAAAAATACATGTTCTTATCCAAAAGTGTTTATCAGTAACCCTTCAGCAGCATGCTTCCAAGTGAAACTCCAGATGAATTGGTTCTTTTGTAGCTTTGAAGAAATGTGCAGTTAGAAAATCTGACAGATTTATGTAATGGATTCCAACAATAAATAGGGTAATGGGGAGTACCCAATGTTTTTATTATTTAAATAAATTTTATTGTAGGATAATAGATGAAAAATTTTACTCTGCTAAAAAGCACTATAACTTACTAAAGAAAGCAGCTGAACAGACTCATTCTTTACTTGAAGATTTCTCAGATCTGCTGTCTTACTAGGTGTATCAAGGCAGGGCCACGTCATCTCAAAATCAGCCATAAATGCTGGAGCCTCAACTCACTAATTTCAAGGCAAGTACAGTGAAGCCTCAAAATTCACGGGGGATTAGGTCTCCTCCAGTGCCTTGAATCCCCTTTTCCGCAAAGATAGTTGTGTCATGAATATACAAATAAGCCAGTCCCATTGCCCCGCCCCCGTCAGACACTGAGTGCTGGAGGGTGATCCCAGCGCCCCCCCATGCTCTCGGACAAGTCAGGGAAGCAAAGGGAATCTCTTCTGACCCTGGGGTAGCCACACCACCTCTGGGAACAGTCCTAGGGCAGCAGCAGAGCAGGGACTAGCGATGAGTGAGAGGCGTCACTCCCACACCCTGCAGGGTGTGACTGACACACCCCATGGGGGAGCGCCAGCACCACCCCTCAGTGAAGCACTGCAAATAATCAAACAATTTTCGCTGAAAAAGGTCCATGAAGAAACAAAAACGCGAAACCAGAAGCACGAATATGTGAGGTATGACTCTATTTGCCTTAGAATCATAGAACAGTTTAGGACAGAAAAAATCTTTAAAATCATCATGTTCAACCATCAGCCCAGTACTGCACCCTAAACCATGTCCCTAAGTGTCACATCTACATGATTTCTGAATACCTTCAGCGATAGTGGCTCAATCACTTCCCTGGACTTTAACTCTCTATGAATCTCATTGCCAGGTTTTTCATTATAGTAAAACATTGATTAACTAAATATAATGAGGTATAGGAATAACTGTTGAGCATTGATGGAATTTATTTTGTAGCTGATAGAGGCTGAGGGAACATGACATGAGAGGTTTCACTAACTGAAGCAGAGTTAATGTAGATTCACATGTGTATTAGCTCTTATGCTGTCTAAATTCTTGCTCTGTGACCCAATGAAGGCTGAAAAGAAGCAGAAACTACTTGGATGAATGAAATAAGAAAAATGAGGCATGACATAAGTTAATTAGTTTCTTCTTACTAGAGTCCAGCTACTAAAGAACCTAATAGTAACCAGTGTTGGTTTGGACTGGGATAGAGTTAAGTCTTCTTCACAGTAGCCGGTTTAGGGCTCTGTTTTGCATTTGTGCTGAACACAGTGTTATGTTTTTGTTACTGCTGAGCAGGTCTTTCACAGTGTCAAGGCCTTTTCTGCTTCTCATCCTATGCCCTCAGTGAGCAGGCTGGAGGTACACAAGGAGCTGGGAGGGGACACAGCTGGGACAGCTGACCAAAACTGACCCTAGTGTTATTCTGTGCCATACGACAAAATGCTCAGCACACAGATGGAGGAGAAGAAGAAGGAAGGGACATTCGGAGCAATGGTGTCTTCCCAGGTCACCATTACTTGTGATGGGAGTTCAGCTTTCCTGGAGACTCCTGAATATCTGCCTGACGATGGGAAGTAGTGGATGAATTCCTTGTTTTGCTTTGCTTGCATGGATGGCCTTTGCTTTCCCTATTAAACTACTTTTATCTCAACCCACAAGCTCTCTCACTTTTACCCTCCTTTTTCTCTTCCCCATCCCAACAGGGGAGAGTAAGCAAGCAGCTTGGTTGCAAGCTGGGGTTAAACCATAACATAAGCAATCTATTACACTAGAGGATAAAACAATGTTACAGTGTTAAAATTTACAGTTGTGACAACGTAAAATAACATCACCTAAAATTAATTGAGTTTTCTCTTTCTGCTAAATCTCCACAATGAAAATTATTTCAGATTTTTTATTTTTTTCGGTAAGTTTTTACCTACCTGACTAAAGATTTACAATTGTTGTTCTTATTCTTCTGCTACTGAAATGCAGCCCTGATGACTCTATCACTAAGTGGCTGAGTTGGTCTGAAGTTATCTCCTAGGATTCCATCACAGCCCTCTAAAAGTTCAGCACCTTTAACATGCGTCCTCAGTCTTCGAAATTCCTCTATCTGAAAGACAGCAAAACAGACATGAAGAAGCTGAGACATGAAGTCTTCACTATGGGACTAAGGATCAAAATCAGCCTTGTCCAGACAATTCTGCAGCTTTGAAAATAAGAGTGTTCAGGTACCATATATGAGGGTCAATATACATGAATAACATTTAAAAATAGTTATCAGTACTGTCAAAACATTTAAGACAGGAAGAAACAAAATACAAGAACTCTTACGTACATGGTTTGGTGAACTTATCCTTTGCCTTTTAGTAACTTCTTTTAGGATCTATAACCTTCTTAGACACTCCAGATTACATTCTATGAATCAGCCTTACAGTTTTGAGTTAAGAGCAATCATTCTGGGGACCTTCAAACAAGTACAATCCAGGAATAATTTGGTTGATTATAAATTGTTTTGAAATTTTCCTAGTGATCTGTTTATGGTCTGAAACTGTTGTTATCTTCTAAACCAGAAGGATTCTGTACAAATTCTTAGCTTTACAGGATGTCTCTTGACATTCGATATTAAAAAATGTGGGGTTTGCAATCAAAACAAAATACCAATTCAAAAGATGTGCAGATACAGGTACTTAGTCAAATACAGTAAAAAAAAAATATAAAATATTTCAATTGAGCCAAAACAAATATGTTTCTGGCTTATAGACTCTTTTTTAAAATTTTTCTAAATTTGATATAGTGAAGAACATGAGCAGCTTCCACCTCCACCCCTGGTACCATCATCAAGTACTGTGTGACAGAAAACTGACAAAAGCAATGCATACCTCAGCAACATTACAATTTATTGTTCAACAGCGCTGTTTTCAGGAGTCTAGTATTTTAAATAAATAGTTGCAACTACTAAAAAAACTGGGTTTGCTTTGATATATTCAAGAGCTGTCTTAGCTGGATACAGCAAATGTACTTGATGGCTGACTCCGCGAGCCTCAGCCTTTGTACTTTTATTGACCCTGTGATGCCTCACTATGCAGTTCAGCTCTAACTTGAAATGGAAGATACACAGAAATTAAAATGCAGTTTATAATATATAATCATGTTAACATCTTAGGTATTATAGAGGTAGTTTCTCCATGAAAAACACTCTATGAAGGATTAGAAGGAAAATGTGTGATTCCAGAATTAAATTAAATTACATACTAAACAGCAGGTAATGGCATTCTTATTCTTATCCAACCCAAACAGAATACATTCTTACTACAACCTGGAAGACAATTGCCTTCATTGTTGTTTTCCACTCTACAGCAGAACTGATACAGACTTATTTACTTGATTTAGAGGCTATCTCTGCTTCAATTTCCTCAAGAAACCCTGTGTGCTTCAAAATCAACATTCAGCTTCTGGCAGCTGAGATATAAGCCAACAGCTTAGACTGCAAAGATGAAGTGTAAGCCTCCTTGAACGTGCTGTTAGAGGAAGAATCCTCTTTTGGGAGATTTTTGTTCTTATTTAAAGCAAACTGAAAACACACTACTAGTCTGGAACTGAAAAAAGTCTTCAGGACTCAAGTGCTGCTAAATCACTGAATGGGTTTTGTAAAGGTAGCGTTTCACCATCTGAACCAACTCTGGAAAGTTAAAGATAATTGCAGTTTAGGAAGGAGCATTTTACAAAAATGTGGCTTTTGTTTGATCTTTTGAGAATGAGATACTTCAAACAAACATAGATGAAGGAGAGGGAAGAGCAGACTCTGCAAAGCTGGCATTTGTGAGCTGTCTCTCACTATAACTACAAATGCTCCACCCCAGTCCCCACAGAGAAATATTTCTCCAGGAGATACTTCTTAGAAAGCAGCTTCCAGTTTCTTCAGTCAGCAAAGTAGAACTGACCTTACCTCCATGCCTGCTCTTTAGTCTTCAGGGAAGTCAAGAACTGTAGCCCTGCTACAAGGGGCAATTGCTTCCGAGATCATCAGTCTCCTTGTTTAGCTCTTTCTTTCCATGTTTCAGACTGTCATGACACACACCCTCTATACACATGGTGGTTTGCTTCACTCATGAAAAGTGATTCTGTCACAAAAGGACACTAGCTGCGTTGACAATACTTTCCCTATTTCCATGTGACAAGGCAATATGTGTGCCCTACTCATCCTGCTTCACCACTTCTCATCTCCTCCCAAGCTCTTGTCAGTGCTGTGAAGTACACCCTGTAGGATCGCCAATGAAACAGGTGTTTTAGAGGGATATAGCTAAGCACTCTTGGATATTCACAGTTTCACCAGGAATAGGCACTTAGAAAAGTTCTTCTTATACCCAGAAGACACTAACAGTGACCTAGGACTGTTCACATTGAAACTAAGGATCAAGTTCTAACCAGTGAAGAGGGAAATCCACAATGTTAACAGTCATATTTCTACTGAGTAAAAGCATATGGCTCATATTTTGTAGAATGTTTTTACCACTTCCCTTATTCAGACCCTGATCATTGCATTCTTCTTTTTCACTGACATGTTTGCTGAAGAATAGAATACTCAAAACAAAGAACTTTAATGTTTTCTGGAAACATTTCTTCAATATGAGGTATGGAAGCATTATCCTGCTTAAAAATTTTACATGCCTCCATGACACCTTTCAAGAACATGGACCTGCCTCCTACACAGCGCACAGAATAACATCAACCTCTGAGTGCTTTATTTCACAGACTGCATAAATTTTGCACAATTCCCACTCCAGCTCCATATGCTAGTTACTATTGCTGTCCTTTAGGAGGTCGTGATTCTGAATGAGGTACACAAAAGGACAGAGAACTCGCCACTCAATACAAAACCAGTTAACTCTGACAATGGATACAGCAAAAGGACAGCTCTTTGCCGTATCATTGTTTAAAATCTCTACCCTGAGTGGATAGACAATGTGCTTGTTCTGGGCTTCAGTGAACCAGAAAGCACATCATTCACAAATGAAACATTCTTTTTAAATAAAAGGAAAAGGAGCATGAGCAAGTTTTTCTCAATTATCTCCTGCTCTTTACTGTCCTGGTACGAGGGAGTTTTCTGTTTTCTCCAACTGCATTTCAGCAGTGTACACGCATGAGTGACGTATCTCACAAAAACAGCAAACGCGTTTTTTTCTGGGCTGTATTTTTCAGTATAAGACAAGTGATAATGATAAAAATCCCAACAGAAGAACTGGAATATACAAAAAGAGTACAGCAGGGTGCAGCAAGCTCCTTTACTCTGAGGTCAATAATACAACTCCAAGAACCAAATTTGCAAAGCTCTTATTCTCCAGGGGAGAAGAGCTGCCTGCATACTTTATTCAGATCGCACAGAATGAGCCATGAAGGAAAAAGCTCTCTTATAGAAGTGAAGCCTCATGTCAAAGAAAATTACTTCCAATGTGTTCCAGGAAAGTACATCCTGATGCTGCAGTCCTGGTTTGCTCTTTTGCTGTTCATATAACCAACACACTCAGATCTCCTTTCACTTAATTTGATCAGTAGCGTATCAATTCATCAGTTGAATTTCACTATCTGAAAATGTCTTCAGGAGGAGAAATGAAAGTTTCTCTACTTTGCAATGGTCAGCCTATTATGGTTTTGCCAAAATTGTTACTTCTTCATTTTTTTCAGAATAAGAAAAAGTGAAACTATAAGGATATGGCCATGAACTAGAATTGCAATTTTATTTTTTTTTTCTCCTTAGGATCCATAGTTTGTTAAGCTAATCAATACTGCTATTTGAATTACAGAAAATGAAAATGCAATGAGTATCTTGTCTCCACTATATTAACAAGTTTCATAAGAGGAAGGAAACAAAATCTACTCCATATTATACCATGTCACTCTTTATTTACTTGTTATTGACTCTCAGAACTTGATTATTTTATGGTCTCAAAAATTAAAACAGAAAGCCTTGAATTCATCTCTTACCAGCTATAACCCCAGATGGTACTAGTATTTATATAAATCACTTGAAGTTTCCTAGGCTGTGTTCATTAGTATCCCACAGAAGAAAGTTAGACAAGTTAATGGCACATGTAAAAATAATGTATTTAAACCTATTACAAATGCATTTGCACTGAAATGCATGCTTTAATACTACAAGCCGGCTTAATAAAATTAAATGCCTTTACCAGCCTTCCATGATTCAAAATGGTATCTCCTATACCACATCCTCTTATTTTCCATAGACAAAAGCCCTTGAATTTCTAATCTCTCCTTAATCTCTCCTGTGCAACCTGCTCTAGATGAACCTGTTTTAGCAGGGCATTTGGACTAGATGATCTCCAGAGGTCACTTCCTACCCCAATTATTCTGCAATTCTGTGATTAAGTGAAATCTCTCATAGGCACTCATGCCCACGTGCACAGAAGAGGCCAGATATTTCACTGCAGCCAAAATGCTAATTACAACTTAAAATCTTGGATTTTCAGGCTATAGAAAAATATTCTGGCACTGCCAAAATATTATTTGGGGCATCCTGGAGACTTCACAGGATCTTTCAACTTTTGAATTCCAGAATGACCTCCTCATCCCCACATTTATTTTTAACTGACATCTGAAAGCATAACTGATGCAGATATGCCTTTTTATCCTTCCTTGGCAGAAGTTCTCCATGTTCCTAATAACTGTCTTTTCTGCACAACCTTAACTTTAATGCTGCAATCATAAAGAGTAGTGAGGTGATGCTTATCTACAAGAGTACACAGTTTTATGCCATATTGGTATAAATCTGTTCCAGTACATCATTCTGCTCCAGTGCCACATCTCACCTGCATACAGTGTCAGTGGGAAGGAAAAGCTCCTCCTAGACCCATGCACCCTTCATCACTGCAATGTTCTTGGTGGATTTGGTTTATACCTATTGGCTCTGGGATGTGCTTTCAGTCTCTGCACGGGTGTTAGATGGTGAGTTGGACTCAATGATCCTTGTGGGTCCCTTCCAACTCATAATATTCTGTGATTCTGTGAATAATGCAGCAACACAAACCAGATATCCTTCACCTAAAAAACGGCCACGGCTGTGAATCACAGTCTCTTCCCCAGGCACTATATGGGTCACTCTTTTCACCAGGCACAACGTTCTTTTCAGGAGTTTTATCCCCTTCACACCACATTCCAAGACCTTGTTTTATTGTGGTAAATTAGTACAGAGTAATACTAACTGAAGTTGCATTTCTCTGCTTAATTCCTCTTTTGTTCACCCTTTTGTTGTCTCTCACTACATGTGGATGGTTTGAACTGTGCCCTCCTCCGTGCACTGACTGGATTAAAATGGAATAGAGACTAAAACATCTGCAACTAGCAATATCATATTATATCTCAGTGTAACAGTTGTGGGCTTTGTACTTCTGACCAAGTCCTCTTATTTATCCATATCGTATCTGGACAAATAGCTGCCAAGCTACAAAATGCCCTGTGTCTTTAAAAGTTGTTCTGAACCTAATAATGCCAACAGAATGCTGTTCCCATTTACTCAGTAGTAAGCAGCCTCAAGATGTACCCCTTGGAGATACTGTATCTAAACAAATAAATAACAGACTCATTATGAGATACATTTAAGTTGCAGATACCACTCAAATAGCCTATTGGGAGCTATTGTTTTTATCCTATGATTAGACCTAAAATTCAGTTTCCATATGAAAATAAACACTGCCAATTTCATACTGTTAAAGTTTGCAAAAGATTTCGCTAGCATCACTAGCAAAATTTTAGATTATTAAAGCTAAAATAATTTAATTTATCATCTTTTATACTATTTTCCCCTCTGTTTGCACTTGCTTCAGAGCAGGCCATGGAAACTAATGCATTCAGCTTCAGGGATTCTAGATAGTTTCACTTAAATTAAACCCACATTCCTTCAGCTGGGATTCATAGACTGTGGGAGTGTATTCATCAGGAGTTTTAATTATTTTTACTGGGATTATTTGTAGATAGATTTGAAATGTTTTAATGTTTTCTGTAGAAAGCCTCCTATGACTGTAAGATATAATTTAAGAAAAAAACCCAAACACTTTAAAATACATAGGTGTGAAATTAAATTAAATAGGTAGTTTCCATTTGACATTTATTCTAAAACTGAATCAAAAAGAGCAAGATAAATTAAATATAGTTCAATGCAATATAGCTAGCCTGTACTACGTTAGCATTTTTCATTCTCCAGGACAGTGTCTCCCTGTGCATTTTTGTTCCTTTAACATCAAAAAGCAGTGATATTTGAAAGCTTACAATTACAAAGAATTGAATTTTTTTGCCCATTGACTTCTTTCTTTCCCCTTCTTGCACTTAAATAAAGAATTATTTTAAATGCAGATGACAACTGATAACAAGGTTTTTCATCTCTGACCTTTGCTTGCATTCAGCGACTCAAAAGGTTTAACCTTTACTTGAAAAGCCATGTACTGATCTAATGGGATCTTTAAGGAGAACAGATATAATGCCCTGCTACACGTATATATTTGCACGCTATAACCTTTAGCTCATAACCATACTCCAAGGTCACATTAAGCACAGCTGTTACCTGTACTTGGGACACTGTCAAAGGATAGCGAAATAATATCCAGGTGACACCTTCACTGCAGGGTGGAATGGTTAGAGAGCCCTCATACACCCAATAGTCACGCAGCAGAGGATCTGAAATCAAAAGAAACATGCAATTTTAATGAAATTAAGGAAGCTAATTGTGTCTTGCAATTATGACAGCTTATGATAGCTGTGGGCTTGCTCATGTGATGAAGTTAGTATGCAGGAACCAAATGTGTGAATTTATAACCTGACAAGCACTGTCCACTACTTTCCCACATGAATGTATATGAGCCTGTGGTCATTATATTACAGTAACTTCCCACTGCAGGTGAGTATTTTAAATACGAAAATGTCACTTTATAGATGTGAAAAATAACACATGCACAACACTTCTGAAGTAATGCAACAAATAAGTAATATTGTGGGAAAGAACTCATGTTAATGTCAAAATCTACAAGAGCCATCGAATTTTGAAGACAGAGGGCTGCAGTGATCAAATTTTAACTGACTTTTACACTTGGGATACGTCTCAAGGATGAACGTATTTTGGTTTTTAGGAAAAAAAATCAGTGAAAATTCAGCTCAAGAAGAATATTTCAGTTTTGCAATTCTAGTTATATATATTTTGATATCTACCAGTGCCTCCTAGCTTTGGAAATGTGAGTGGAATTTCACGGCGGGGTGGAGGGGAGTGGCAAATCAAGGTTTATTTTAGAATAAAATATTTTTTTTTAAGTTTAGACATTTATTTTTTCATAAAGAATTGTTAGAATAAGAAGTTGTCTGATAGAAATGTACAACGTTTGGTCCAAGAAGAGTTTTAACTTTACATACAACACATTTGATTTTAATTATTTTATTTATTTAATTATTTTAATTTTACTTTCTTATAGATTCCAATCACGCTGCACTTCAGAAGAGAGACTACAAAGGGCTTTCCTTTGCTGCTGTAGGCCATACAGCCTAAGGTGAGGAAACTGCCTGACAGTAAAAGTAGGGACAAGAAACAAACCTAGAGAGGACCTAGAGACAAAGGGTGGTTAATCAT
>WEKX01000429.1:30542-50417 GCA_013390025.1 Pitta sordida
TAGCGGGAAGCTTGTGACTAAATTGACAAGGATAGAATGGGAGGCTGGAAACAAACAAACTTGCTTGGTTGAACTAACCTGTTACTGTCTTTTCATTACTAGGTCAGAGGCCTATCAATAGAATTAAACCTTGCTAATGAAGCCTGTAATTGTCAGTTGAATGGATTCTGTTTTGTTGGTGTCATTTCCTTTCTCAGTTACTGAATTACATATCAAATCCATTGACAGCAAGTTGCATTATCAAACACTCAAAAGTTAAGAACTGCAAGAATTAATTCAGCCCATCCTGTGCATGCATTGTGACCACCTTGTTACACGATCATGTATGTCTTTTCTAGAGAACCTTACACCATTTACTTGCAAAGATAGATGATTTTGTTTTGAATAGCACCTAATAACACTTGGCTTTCTCAGTACAATATGCAGTACTTGGTCTTTTTTTTTCCAGTGTTATTCATTTTCAATATCTCTAATGCACTCATTTCTTCAGTGCGAGCGCTTAAGTGAAATAATTCATCCTTCCATACCTCTGCGTGGTGAGGAAGGACAGGTTACCCCCACACATTAAAGCTGAGGCACAGGGAAGTTAAGGTCAAATGCATCTATTCATTTGAGGTGTTCAATATGACATGCTTAGAACCTGAATGCTCTTAGTAGTTAATTTTCTATAGCACTTAATACAGTCAGAGACTGCTCCCATTGACTTCTCTTGGAGATGTAAGCACTCAGCACTTCTGCAAATCAGACCCCATGATCTCAAGTCGGGCACCTAGAAAATGAGGAACACATAGTTAGAGATGACTCGTGAAAATTTTGGCTTCTGTGACTTGATGAGCATCAAACAGGAACTGTGAGGCAGGGGTCCTGTAAAAATAAATTGTGGTAATGCAAATAGGTGATGTTTTATAATGCATATGCATGAAGAGGCACAGGCAGCCTTAATTCCTGCAATTCCTAATTGCTGAGCACTTCATTTTGCAACCTAGACAATACTCTTTTGACATAATTAATATAGTTTAATGGAGACCTGGACTATTCTGAAAAATCAAAGATCTTGCCACTATAACCAAGAATTTATGTCAGATTCACATGGATTTCTTAATTTTTTTATTTGCAGAAATGCTTGGGTTTAGAAATGCATTTTTTTGAAGTCACATTTCTTACTGTTACTCTTTAACTTTTAGCTATATGAATTTACCTCTCTTTGTCACAACTCCTTTTATGCTATACAACTGTCCTTGCATTATGGCATTGTCTTTTGACACTGCCAAAAATGCCTTGTTAAGTGGGTAGCCTTACACTTCGTATTTTATGCCAAAGTAGAGAAAGGAATTCACACACCTGCCTCTCTGGGTAGGATGATAAATCCTCAAGAAAACCAGCCACAGTGTTGACAGTAGTGCATGGACTACAGCCACATCCCACTCACATGACAAAGGTGTGTATTTACAGTAAATTCCAGTGGACTTTATCCCTACCCTTGTTAGCACCACAAGGTGCAAAATGCATTATCGCCTTATGGGACACACTCTCAGGCTTGGAATTTAGGTGAGGCTTTAGATCAAGATTGTCTCAGCCTCTGCAATTAACTAGTAATCCACACATGCGAAACTAAGCAAAGGCACCTACCTGGCAATAAAGAGTTGGGATTAAAACAGGGTATTGTTTTGGACTTCCCCTGAAAAAATGAATACAAATCAATCTCATCTCCAGTTTCTTATTAAAATGCTGATGAATGGAGAGGTAAAACACATTTTGTGTTCCTATAAAATTAAGCCCTGAATTCCTTTGCAAAGCAACCCCATTAAGAGCCCCTTTTTTAATTACCATTGCACTTGTCCTTGCTGCTACACAAACACCTATTTTCATTCTATTTTATATTTTATTTCTAAGGTTATCTCAGAAGTTTGTTAACTTTCTGCCTTTATTACCTGGGCTTCCTCCAGGTCCCAGCCCTGGAAACTCTCTACATGAAATTCAGGAGTTCCACACAAAACGAATTAAAAAAACCAAGAGCCAAAATGAGCTTTTCCTTAACTGACATGGATAACACTTAATAAACTTAAGCTGGTACCACATATTTAATGCAATAAATTTTTATGTATGCCAAAGTATGTTGGATGCGGACCCTCTGAAAGTCATCACTATAACAAACTTCACACAATGACATGGCCTTCCTCTACTTGACTGTCCTCTCAGTAAGGAGACTACAGAGTTCCACACACCTGCTTTCTCTGACATCTTCATACACAACGAGCTTGTAACATTAAACAACATGACTGAAGTTTATTATATATTATTTGACTCAAAGAAACTTTTCAATTGCTTTCTAATTTTACTAGTCCTCAGTATCCACTGAAGTGAATGGCTAGTCTCTTCAGATCAACAAAAAACATGTCATCAACACATCTCAAAATCCTATTAAAACCAAGGTAGTTATGATTATTTCTATGTTACAAATCATGAAGCACAGAGATGGAAGTAACTTGCCCAAGGTCATTTAAGATAGGATCAACATTCTGGATATCTCTTCAGTCCTGCTAGGATTATTAGGTTTCTCTTTTTCAGAATCCACACACACAATCCACCTGACAAGTCAGCAATGTGCTCTTGCTGATTTCCCACTGCAACTTAATATGAGTGCTTAGTTCATCTATTCTTTTCCTCTACAAATCAAAACCAGGTAAGTTTGGAGACACTGCTGCTGGTGTCCACTAAGCATGTTGCACAGCATCATTCACACTGACTTCATGAAAATCACTGAAAAGGTGGGATTTGCAACCTGTTACTGATATGGATCAAACTTTCTGGACACCAGAAAAGGAATGAGCTACTAAGACTGTATATTAGCTGAATACCATAAAATGCCTTTTTTTTTTTTTTTTTTTTTGCATTTTTTGCAAATTTGCAGATTTTCCTGCAAGCCACTAAATGATAGCTCTCACATGTAGTTTTACTACAGACACATTTGAAATCCTTCTCTTGGCTCCATACAGACCCTTTGCTCACTTTCTCTTTGGCCAGTGAAGGAAGCATTACATCAATGCCTTACCTTGTACTGAATATCCTGGAGAATTTCTGTTACAGCCTTTAAGCCTACATGCTCTTTTCCTATCTGAAATACAGCAAGCAAAGATGGGTTTCAGTATCTTGCTTTTCCAGAAACTGTGAGGACAGACAGAGGTCAAACAGAACAGTAAATTCTATAGTTGTTTTTAGTAAAGCTACACAACCTTGTCTTAACCAAATACAGATACACAGCAACTCCGAACAATTAAATCACTATAAAACCACCAGTAAAGTTAAAGTAAAAATAACTTTAAAGCAGAGACAGAAACTCACAGAACAGGAGAGACAATCACAGTTAAGTCCCATAAGTTTTGACAAACCCTGTTCTGCAGCATATACTCTATATGGAGTCAAAACCATGTAGTATTATGGCATATAAATGCCAAGGATACAGTTTGTCCTTATGAGTTTTTGTCAGAAAAATACACAGAAAGGAACAGAGCGAACAAGCAAGACAGACACTTTTTGAATTTGTTCTCACAGTGCTGCAAATCTGGCCTAAGGTATCTCTGAAGCTCGAGGAAGTTTTTTCCTGCCTGCAGAGCACAGAATGGCAGATTCCCTCCCTCACGGCATCTCTGGGATCCTGCCAGTGAAAGCTGGGCTCTCAGCAGGCTGCAGCACTGCCTTTACCAAACACCTTTAAGGCACAGAAGATGGGGCTCTCAAATGAAACACACTGTTGAAATAAGAGATTCTAATTTTGCATGAAGGTTGTTCATTCTGCAGACTGAATTCAGCTGCTTCTGGCCTAAATCACTCACTCCAGGACCCAAGATTTTGCCTTCAGAACAACATTGTCAAAATAGGAAGATGCAGGATGGCCTTCCACTTGATTTCTTTGCCAACATGTACAAATATGAGGTGAGGAAATGAGCCAGTATGAGTGAGAACGTGAGAGCTAGACCTTGAAAAATTTGCTTGCCCTTTGTTTCCCTTGGAATAAAATGACACAGTAGTCACTGGAAGGAAACAATTGAATGTCAACACATGTACTTTGTTATTTCTAGGAATTCAACAGGATTTTCTTTTGAGAATGGAATTTCAATTTAAAGCCTTCAAAGTAAGTAATAGATATTGAAGTCACTTCAAAGATGCTGTTCCTAAATTAATAATACCCAAGGGCTGTCATTTAAATCACTAAAAATATTTTCACTGACTTTAAAAATTATGTATTTGAGAACTGCAGTGCAAAATTATATTTCCATGGCTTTACCAGGAAAAAAAGGTCACTGAATTTCCTCTCCCTGATCTTTTAATAAACAGCATAAATATTATTTTTCCTTGGTCAATTGTAAGTATATGATGCCTTTCTTGGCTAACAACAAAAGCCTTTTGGAATGCTTAAGAATGCTGATGAAGGTGAGAGACCAGAAATGGAAAATGTATCATTGAAGTTTCAGAGTTATTTAAGAACTTATATATAACTTTCTAACTAACTTGAAGGTTACCTCTGCTGGAATGAGAAGGTGACTTACATAAGCAATTATCACACAGCCCTCTAGGACACAGAACTGAAGACTTTCTAACTTCCATTTTTAGCAGTTCTATCTGAGTGTTGAGGCAGCAACCAAAGTACCTTTAAATTCAGAGGTACAGCTCAAAGGCACTCATAAACTCATTATGAAATACAACAAATTAATAATATTACTGTGAAAGAAAATGCATTTGAACTAAGCATGAACTCTAAACCTCTTCCTCAAAACCCATTTAAATGAAACAGTTTGCCATTTCTCATGAGGAAGATGATAATCCGGTATTTGAGGGCTAAAACTGAAAATCTTTACAGGGTGTAGACCTTGAAAAACCTTCAACAGCAATTAGATTGTGGTGCTAACTTCCCAGCTTCATTACACCTTGTCCCCAGGAAGCTTTAAGCTTCCTCATCACAGACTTTTCTGAGGGTCTGTGGCAAGACTTGTTCACACTCTCAGTCTCTGAAGACATAATACGACTCCACCCCACACTTGTCCTGTGTGAAGAAACACACCTGACCCTGCTTTCAGAAAAGCATAGTTCTACTCCCAGTTTTAAGCAGCGCCAATGGGCTAGTAGGTTGGGTTTTTTTCTCTTTCCTCCTCTACTCTATGCCCTCCTCTACTCTATTTCCTCAATCCCTGAACTGTAGGCCTGGACAGAAATGCACAAAAACACATCAGAGATAGTGAAGCACTCGTACATCCTGATAGCCCTCATTCTGTCCTCAGAGGAATGGAGATCAGATGCCTACTTCTAGCCAGGGTCACAGAGAGGTGGCCAACTATGTATTATCCCTTCTTTAACTAGCGTATTTCCAATATCCTGATTAAACAAGAATTACTTACTTAGCACATGCATGACTGAGACATGACTGAGAAGTATCTTTTGAACACAACACTAATAGTCATACATTGTTTTATGTTATGAAATCGTTACAAATTAAATAAAATGGAAAGGACCTCATTATCCCTAGATAAATTATAGTGCATTGTAACAAGTGTAACACAGGAAACTTACCTGCACAAACAAAGCAATAATAGCTATGCCATGCTTCTTCCCTACTGCCTCATCAATGCTGCTGTACAGTGTGGAGTTCCAGTGCATTAGATGAAGCTAAAACAAAGCAGTGAAAAGAGACCAATAGAGAAGTATGTTTTGTAATAAAAAAACCACCAGCAATTAACATAAATTAGCAAAGCCTCAGCATGTGCATGACTACACATATGTGCATGCTCATGGCTGTGCATGTATAGGTAAGTGGACTACTACTGTAAATATCAGGAGCACTGAGAAAAAAAACATCAGCTGCAGATAAAGTGGTGTGTAGCCAGTTACTAAACATATACAGCAAAGGTGTGAATGACTATACTAATGATGATTTATCAACTCCCCCACTTTAAATACTGAAATAACATCAGCTAATGAAACTCACCAATGCTGCCTCTCAGCCAGCCAGCTCTATTCTAAGGTCGAATTATTATGGATCAAGGTTGTCTAAACTAACTGTACTATCATTATTTTTTCCAAAAATCACTCCTACTCTTACTACTGACATTTGAGTGACTCATCTTAGGAGGTGGTATGTGAGACAAGTGATGTTATGATAGTACAGTCAAGTCAGTCTAACATGTGTCAAGCAGAGAAAAGTGGCTGGAGGATCACCTTAGCGACAGCTGTGAAAGAAAGGGATGGTAAAGAGGAAAATATGAGCCCTCAGCTGCCTTATTCAACAGAGCAGCAGGGCCTGTAGGAGTTAATGCATGAATACATGGCAGACAGTAGACACTGAATCATAAACACAAAGTCTGTTCCGTGGAAGTGTCATAGCATGATTTGGGAAGTGATGTTTGAGAAAAGTACCAGAGGACAGACTAGCAGGTGGTTGGAAAGGGAGAAAGGAAGGAAGGGAGAGGAAAGGAGAGGGGGAAGGAGGATGTGGGGAAGAGAAGAAAGAGAAAAGTGCTGGAAAATGGTGACAGTTGAAAAAGGAGGCAAGGAGGAAGGGAGGGGGGCAGGGAGGGAGGCAGGGAGGGCACTATCTGCTGAAAGGTACTACATATTTTGAACATTAGTTTTTCCAGAACTAATGCTAAAATGCAATCTCTATGACTAGGTTTGATAACACTGTAGAGTTTCAACATCCTAAACACAGCTGCTTTGAAGTTTATCTGCCAAGTTTTGCACATTCCACATAAATAACTAAGAAAATACAAACTATTAATTCCTGGTGTAAAATCATAAACAATGTTTTGCTCAGCCATGGGTCTAAAGAAGTTAAAATGTCACCCTGATATCTAACATTGTTTCCACCTTCAGAAAAGTTAGTTTTTAAAAGGGATAATGTGTCTTCCGATTTTGTGCTTCATTTCTTCACAGTAAACGCTGCTGTGAAATGTTTATTGCCCCTTAGACAACAGGAGTTCACTCAGGCAACTCACCATTTCAGAAAACCAATTCTTCAAGAAACCACCCTCCACTTATTTAATCTCCAATAAGAATGTTAGGCACTCCCCTCGATGATTATCATTTCAAAAGTAAACACAACCTTTTAAACAAACATACTTAAAGTTGAATTAAATTTCAGATCACCATATAAGTAATTCTATTAATTAGATGCTTCTTATCAAAAGCATCCGGTGTGGAAAAAAACGAAATGTTTTTATAAGAAATACAATAATTCACTCGCCCATGAGAACAATAACATGTACAAATAATCTACTTGCCTATGGCTACACAACTTGTAGACTTACAAATGGTCCCTAAGAACAAAGCTATTTATTGTCCATGGATTTACTTCGTATTTTGCATTTTATCATGTATAAAAAGCTTCGTTACAGATTTGATTTGCCTTTGAATTTTAAAGGAACAAAACCAGATGAGTAAATAATGAAATTTCAGTCTCCAAGGCTCTCTTTGGCAGACACAGAACCACTACCACTCGAGAAGATAAAGCCAAAGGAATGCGCTTTTCCAGAGACGAGCCTGGCGTTCGCATCAGCTCCCCACTAGAGGGGGATCACGGAGTCAGTCCCACAGTCCTCACCAAAATCCTAATGTTAAGAAGGAAATGTGAAGGAAAAGTGTTGGGGTGACTGCAGGAGGATGGCAGCGTCCTTGATGCAGCGAGGACAGCGGTGCATGGCACGCACCAGAAAGCTTGTCCTTTGATGGCTGTAACAACAGCACCGAGGGCGATCGCCAAATGTAAAGTGACCGTGACTTTGTATCAACAGGCAGGTCTTGGCTGGAGCTGCTGAGGCATTCAGCATGTTTCACTCCTTTGGAGGCAAAGTCTAATCTGACATCTATCTGCATTCTGGCAGCAGAAGGTTTTTTTTCTTAAGATCTGAAAGGGAAATGCTGAATCCCAGAAAGAGGAAAATGAGCAAGTGCATCAAACCATACATGCAATGACTCCAGTTTATCCAGAAACATTTCTTTGTCCTGTCTCAGGCAGCAGGCTCATCAGGGAAGAGACTTTCCTACAATAAAGCTGTATCAAGTAAAAAAAATGATACAAAAACCTCTGTGTTATACAGTAAAACACTAAGAGTTCTAGAATTAGCCTGGGCAACAGCGCGACAGGAAGATGTGATGCAAAATACACTTATCTGCTGCATAAAAGGAGAATCACAGTGTAAAAGGCCTTGCAGCTGGAATTATTTCCAAGGAATGTACCTACTGGCCAGCACCTCTTCCCACACCCACAGCAGACAAGGAGAAAGTAAGTTAACTATTAGCTATGCATTTCTGCAGCCTCTCCAAGCCTCCTTCTTTCCATCAGCTCAAGAGAGGTCAGGACGGTCTACTGAAAAAAAGAAAACAGAACACAAACAAACAAAAAACAATACATACACACACACAGTAACACCACTGGAATATGAGGGAAAACTTCTTTACTGTGCAGATGACCATTCACTGGAACAGATTGTCCAGACAGGAGTTAGCGTCTCCTTCACTGGAGATACTTAAAAACTGTCTGGATGCAATCCTGTACCATGTGCTGCACGAATACTCTGCTTGAGCAGAGAGGCTGGACCAAATGACCCACTGATGACAGTCAGCGGTCTCTTCCAATCTTACGCACTCTGTGATTCTGTGGTACCACAAAGCCAAAAAAAGAGTATTTGTAAAGCTAATGTTCACACCCTTAGACTAGGTTCAGGTTTAGAAAACAACATTATTAAAGGCACTGAAAAACAGGCAGTCAGCACTTCAGGGTCCAAAGGTTTCAGTAACTCTGATCACAGAATCACAGAATTTTCTGAAGGGACCCACAAGGATCCAACTCCCAAGTGAATGCCCATAACAGGGATTGAACCCACAACCCTGGTGCTAATCTCAGAGTCATGTCATCATCTTTTTTTTCTTTTTTAAATATAATGATCTAACAGCCTATCCCATCGTCCCATTATCTAGACCATGTCAATGAGTTCCTCATCCACTCTTTTCTTATACACCTCCAGGGATGGCAACTCCACCACCTCCCTGGGCAGACCATTCCAATGAGCGATCACTCTCTGTGAAAAACCTCTTCCTAACATTCAGTCTAAACCTCCCCTGGCGTAGCTTAAGACCATTGTCCTCTTGTTCTGGTGCTGGTAGCCTGAGAGAAAAGATTTACACCCACCTGACTGCAACCTCNTCACCAACACTCTTGGAGCTCGTCCATCCAACCAATTCCTAACCCAACATAAAATGCTCCTATCCGATCCACATTTTTCCTGAAGCTTACCACGGGAAACTGTGTCAAAGGCTTTGCTAAGATCCAAGTACACAACATCCACAGCCTTTCTATCGTCAACCAGGCAAGTCACCAGATCATAAAAGGAGATCAGGTTGGTCAGGCAAGACGATGTTGTTACTGATTATCTGCTAGTTTGGTGGCTTGCTTGACATGCCAGGCAGTATATCTTTCAAAACAATCACAATGGTGAGAAACATCTTAGCACTCAAAAAATCCATTTTTCTCTTGGAAAAAAATTCAGTAATCCCTCGAATTTCACAGGAGGTCTGTTCTGGGAAGGCCCCGTGAAAGTTGATTTCCACACAGAGGCAGAAAATACATAAGTCACTGAAGCCCTGCCCATCACCCCACCCCCTTAGCCCTGGTAAGCACAAGGACACCCTCACCGCCACACTGGTGTGTGCCAAGCAGGGTTGGGCAGCCACTACTGGCCCCGCGCTGTCCCTGTGCGGCACCAGGATGGGGACAGCCGCCCTCCATGCTGTCTCCCCACCCGACAGTAGCACCTCGCCCTGTGTGGCAGGCTGGTCCCACGCCCCCAGGGCAGCAGAGGCCCTCACTGCGCATGCACAGCCATTCGCCACCCACATGACATGGAAAAAAGACCTGCCAATGACCAAGGGAAGACACAGACATCTTCATGGGGAAAAAAAATGTAAAGAATTGAACCTGCAAAATTTGAGCCACAAGGTGCCCAGGGATTACTGTAACTTGAAGCCTTTTAACATTCTAGCTGTAAATCAAAGAATCATAGCAGCGACTTCTTTAAAATCAGATAAACTGAAATCTCGTGAAGGCAAATCATAATCAAGTGCTGATAGAGTTGATTTGTTCTGTGAACAACTGGAGAGACTCTCCTTCACAGAGAAGATAAAGAAATTATTCCAGGTAGCAGAGCCAATCCCCATGAAGGATTATTCCGTATGGAACAAATTCTGAGAAACTCAAAAATTTTCATCCAGTCCCCACTCAATTAAAAGATTACTGATCCCAATCCTGTCTTATGAAAACTGACAGACACTAGTAAAAGGCCTGTTGTAAAACAGGACTTTCTCATAACTGAGTAAGGACCTGAGATTCTGGCTCTAAAAGCAATAAACAAATGAAAACCCTACTCTTAAATCCACTCCTTTCTCTACTACAGAAATATCTTTCATGTCAATACGAAAAGGCCTGGGATGGTAGCCTTTTACACAAAATTGGAGTCCCTGGGATGACAGATTCTGGCAGGAATCAGAGTTACTCTATATGACCTAGCACATTTATCAGCTCTAAAAGCCAGGATCTCTCAATAAAAAACAGTTACAAAAACATAGAATTTTCTGCTGCCTGGGGTACTGACTGTACTACTGAAGTCTGCACAGCCTTAAGCTCACTGAGAGCAAAAATGATCTTTTAAGCTCTGTTGCTGACCTTACTTTATTCCCAGCTCACACGCAAAATATATAATGGCAGGATAATTTATGTCGGAAGTCACCTCTGAAGTTCAACAATTTCACAGCAGCAACAACTTCAAAGTTAGCTACTAATTCAAAGTCAGATCAGGTTGTTCAGGTCGTTGCCTAACTAAGCTTTGCACATCTCCAACAACAGAGATCCCACAACCCCTTTAGATAACATGCTCTGTGTTTGACCTCCCCCATAATGAAGATCTTTTTCCTCCTTGTACCTCATCAGAATCTCAGCTGTTGCAACCTATGTCCCTTGCCTTTTTTCCTTTCACACTTCCCAGGATTCTCTGTCCAGGATTCCCCAGGCACAAATTGCCTGTGACCACCAGATTAACTTCTCTTGACTGAGTCCTGAATGACGCCTATAAAGCCAGACAATCTAGAATGTCTTGCTACCATAAAAAGCAGCTCATATGCTGTAACACCTTTCCTTATTAACACTTATTGCTGAACAACTGAAGCCCTAACTTGCTATTGGGATCCCTATAAAACACTGTTCAATGTGCTCCATTTCCACTGGCTAAGTCAGGCAGTTTGGAACACAGCACCAAAGCTCATGTCCCATGGGAGTCAAGGGAAAATGTGTCAACAGCAAAAATCCTCTTGACCTCCCTGACACCAGGACAAGGCCCTACAGGGGACTTACACTTTATAAAGCCATCGGCAGCTGCAGCACCAGCAGGTAACATGAAACACCTGACCTGTGTGTAGGTCCTGCCTTAATTTAATTGGCAACCATAGCCCATAGTGCAAGAGCTTGTGACATGTAGGATTCTTCTGTTCAACAGGCTCCAATTGTGCTCCATGCACAGTAGAAGACCATAATACTTAAATAATTCCTCTTCAGATATATTAAACTATTAGAACATCAGCCTGCGACACAATTGTCAATAGGTTTGCTTGTATCTATGCTGCTGTTGCATTTTTTCCACTCTTTACAGTCTTTACTGAGAAGCTAATTACTACCAAAGCCTCTTTCTTCATGCATGCTGCATCATGGGTAAATTAATCTTCTGGAAACCTTTGTTCCTTGGTCAGAACTAGGTTATACAGCTATTTCTTGTTAGCTGTGCAAACAGCAATTACAAGCCACAGACAAGTCTGCTTTGTCTAGTAATATTACAGGAAAGAACACATCTCTCAACAAACCTGTTAAGGACAAGAGATTTGCTATTGCACTCATATCACCCCAATTCTTATTTCAATTCATACAGGCTGTACCTCAAAATACTAATATTTAAGTGAATACTGCATCACCACATCTTAATCAAAGTTGCACCTAAAACATGTCAGTCTGGAAATTTTGAGCAGTATGCAGGGTTTTATGATATTTCTATCAATGCTGAGAAAGAGAGGGGAGCTGAAAGTCTGTTCTGATTCCACGTAAACACTTTCTCAGGTATAAAACTATGTCCCTAAGGTAGATTAAATCAGTGTTAGAATTGCTCTGCCAAAGACTGCAGAGACAAGAAGTGTTCTCCTGGACTCATACAAGTTTGCCAGAGATCAGCATGATCCAGTTTCATTCACAACATGCCATAAAAGCAGTGGAGGGAGCCGTACAAATGGTAAACTCTGGCTACCTAACTAGGGACAGCATAAAGTCTTTTTCCTGGTTTGAGAAGGATAAAATGAAGATGAGGCTTCCCACTAGTAATAATGGCAGGCAACACAGCCAATTATACAATAATGATGTGTAATTTCAACAGCACAAATATTGCATAAACAACATCACAGGAGGGCAAAATGTGGAAAAATTGTGACTTGCTATTTTACATGTGTGCAAGAATTTATGAGTTGATACTTGACTTGGCACTGAATTGCTTCAGGAAGCAATTGACTAAGCTGTTGGCAGTGGCCATAACATACAGTAATTAAGTTCCAAATTCTCACAAGGAGACCAAACCAAGCACACAAGACCAGGGCACACAGCTTCAAGAAAAGTGATTAAAAACACTGAAAGTTAGCTATTAACAGCCTGAAGGAAAGGTTTAGAAAAATAAAGTTAATGGAATAGATGCAGAGGCTGTTTGAAAATATCTTAGGAGAAGCAAGAGTACGTGTACATACTCCATGCCACTAAAAAGAGAAATAACCATTCATAAAGTAACAAAGTCTTCCCAGTTACACATTACAGTTCAGTCAACATAAATATGCTGCTTTTGAAATTGCAAATGCAAATAAAAGCAAATTATTAGATTGTGAAGCATAGGCAAAATCAAGAAAAGGATGAGAATGTTGCCAAGGGAGTTAGGTTTACTTGATTTATGCTTCCAGACTTGAATTTTTCAAAGTTTTTATTGTGGATAGGTGCCAAAATGCTATTGAATTTCAAGTATAATTTAAATCTTCTTTAAAATTTCATATATAGATCATGGTAGTGAAAAAGATACATAAAGGGAAGTATGTGTCTGTCTTTGAAAGCAACACTAATTTCACCATAAGAAACACAACTGAAAACAGCACCAAGAAATACAGACAACAACACTGTCAGCATTAAAACTCTCCTGAATGTAGTCAAATGGAAAGCAAATCTTCTGCTAAACTTCTCCTTGTTACAATTTATCGAAAGTGTTAAAGATCAAGCAGATGTAGTCTGCTAATTAATCATCAGGCTCCAAGTATGTTCAGAACAAGATGACATTCCCTGAACAAAGGAGTCTGTAATCTAAGATCAGAGAAATTAGGCACAAGCAAATCAAGCAGGAGCAGAGTACAAGGTATCCTGGAGATACTGTTCAAACCTTCGCAGGTACCATGTGAAATAGTACATGGCAAAAGTAAAATTCACAGCTAAAACTTGCTGAACAAATACTTGATCAGACATCAAGGTAGTCCAGAACCCTTGCTGGCTGGTGCTCTGCTCTCTATGAACATCTTTGAAAGAGGGAAGAAACATTAAAACATCTAATATTAAAGAGGAATCTGTGTTCCCTTTGAAAAGTCTAATCACATGCAACGTCCTCATTTCATGTTACCAAGGACTACTGGTCCATTAAAAAATGAAATTAACAGCAGGAAATATTGACTTACATGGAAAAAATTCAAAAGACAATAGCTAACAAACAGCAAGCTAAAAAGAAAAGTAATGGGAACCATAAAAAATCCAACTGAGTGCTCTCCTTTCTGTTCTTCTGTTTGGCAAAAGAAGCCAAAAGGTTTAGGGAAAAAAAAACTTAAAATTAATTTTAAAAGTAAAAACATGTAAAACCACAGGTCCCTCTTCTAACAAGACATTGACTTACTCTTCAGAGAGAGGCTTCCTTTCCACTGTATTCTAAGTTAGGAAGGATGGGGACATCGGGAGGATGATACAAAGTGAAACACCACCCAAGTTCTCTCTGCATTCAGAAACATGGCCATAAACTATCTTCATGGGTAATGCAACCACAAAACAATGTTTTTACCTAGCTCCTCATTTGCCCACAGAAGCTGCTGACATGTAACATTAGCTCGCCTATTTCTTAGGGAAAACATTAGAGGATTAGGGGAAACTGAGGATGTTGTGATTTGTCATCCGTGCGTATTTATTTTTAATCTATGTATAAAAGTACAAACACGGTTTATGTCTATTGCCACATACAGGAGATTAAGAGAAAACAGGAATTAATCAAAATTAACATTTTTCCAACCATAATAAAAGTATACGGCTAAGAAAAGGAATGAAAAAGACAAAATATCCTCATTTCTAGATTGCTGACTTTCAACATCAACCTAATAGTAGGAAACTAAAAAGCTAGTTTCTGCTCAGTGTGTGAAGCAAGGAGCATCACAGAGCAGATTATTGTTCCCTGATACCACATCTGGCCCCAGCAAACATGTAGGCAGAAGTACTCTGGGTCTGCCTTTACCTGTGCTAACAGGAACAAATAAACTTCCAATACTTTGTTTTTCCTTCCCTTGAAGTATGAAGGCCAGGAAGGAAAAAGTAAGGATTTTAGTGCAAGACTCTCCAAGCTACTTTCAGTCTGAGTTCTTGCCAGCCTGAGTGGGAGTGTGTGTCGGTATGTGCTTTCATAGCTCAACAGTTAGACAGAGCGAAGCTTGGAAAAAAGGACTGGACCTTGATGGAGAGTTGATGATATTACAAACTAGCAATGCCATCAAGAAGACAGAAACCACGAAGTGCTACTATGGGTTAAGTATTTAATTCTGGAAGTGTTATTTATATGACTAAGCATTAAATAAAAGCATGTTCAATTCCAAAATGTTGCTTGCAATCTGTTGTCTTGGATTTAAAACCAGACTGTTCATGTGCAGAAGGATTAAAATAACCAATTTCATTTTCAATGATAGATTCTCTAATGAAGGCAGAAGAGAAAACACTCCTTCCCTGTTAATTTACTAAGTTTTATGAATAACTGATTTGAATCCCACAGTTCTCTGTGTTACAAGGCAAAGGGTCTCTCTCAGGAGATGACAATCTGCAGCTGCATATTATTTTCTTAGGTCATAATCTTGACTGTTATCCAGCAAGAAGCTCTTCCATAATACACTCCTTTAGGAAACACAGGGTCGGGGGTTTTTCCTGCTTTTCCAACAGTTTTCTCTCTAATTTTAATTTTGCAGATTGCATGGTAACATTCTACTTTTCTCCTCTCCCACAGTTCCATAAACTCCACAAACTGGGCTAAACTTTAACTGGCCCCTGCTGGGACAGTGAAAAGACAGAAATTACTAGTATCTCACTGGGAATAGTGTGGTCTATGGACTGAGACATCAGATTAAATTTCTGCAGATAAATTGTTGAACTGGGATTTGCAACCTGAGATTATTATTCCAGTACTACAATGTCCAAAAGTCTTACTAGTAATTATTCATGTATCTAGGAATCCTACATCAGTTCTTTATCAGAAAAACATCATGTGTGGCCATGGCCAAAAAATTTAATGCTTTTGAACTTGTTCTTTACCAGTTCATTGGCAATAGCAGAACTTGTCTCCCTCAAAACAATGTTTTAAGGATTACATTATTCGTACTTGTAAGGGACTCAAGCATAACAGCAAATACTTGTGGAAGCCTTGAGAGGTTTTCAGCTCTTAGATGACCTACAAGTTTCATTATCTACCTCTTAAGAGCCATGATTGCACCATGAGCACAATAACACAAAATTTCGGGGTTAGCATCAGAAAGCTATTATGTCTCTTTTTTACAGTATTCACTCATGCACTAGGCCAATCCAGGAACTGGTGCTGACTCAAGCATGCAGCACCAAAACCAAGAAAACAAGGAATTTCCTTTCTCCTTCTTCAACAAGTGGTAGCTTTTGGATAGAAAGACAGTTAGGCCTGGTGGATAGGGCAAAGCGTCAAGAAAAAACAAACAGGAAAACCAAGGCACCATGAAACTGAAGCAAAACGTGAACAGAGTGCCAGCAAGGATCAAGGTAGAAATCAGAAAATTACGTACAACTGAAGCAAATCACATTTTATTAGAGTTGGGAAGAGAATTCGCAGTAAGGATAGTCACTATAGCACTCCATGAGAGAGACACACTGTCTCCAAGACACTTGTGTGAGAAAGTAGAGTAAGGAGAAAGCAAAGCAGTAATTCTGCTCAAAGAGTGGAAAAGAATCACATATTTTTTTAAAGTGTCAGAGTTTATGCTGAACCTATCAGGATTATTAAAAGTTATTCTGTCCAAGATTACTTGCCTGCCGTCATGAAGACGCAGGGCTACCAAATGTATTATTACAGGCTGTGACTGAACATTGCAACTTAGCCCAGCACAGCTGTAAGAAAATTTCATCCAAAATGTCTGTTACAGACAAAGCACAAAGACTGGCTGCTGCTTCTGGCAGAACTAAACCAATAAACTGAGATCAGATGGAACAGGGAGCCCAGAGTAAAGCTCCCCCTCTTGAGTCACTCCTCATTTTCTTCTCTTTCTTTTCCTTCACCCAACTCCTCTCCACTTTCAAAATCCTTTCCTTAGAAGAATTTGTCCTATTCTGCTCAGTCATTTCTAGTTTGAACCATTTATTTCTTCAACAAATANAACATGCCAACAGTTCTTCCACACAGCTTAACAAAGAATATTTTCAGGTGCTAGACAAGCTAAAAGCATGTTTGTACTAGTACATCAGCCCACTTTTGCACCTCGTTTCAGGAATTCACAATACAAAGCGCGAAGATGTATTCCCCGAAAAATAAAAACTAGAGCAGAACAAGGGTCAATCAAAGCTCATTTTGGCAAATTACCCAGAAACAAAGTATACTTCAGAGACTGCATGTGCTTACTCAGGTCAAATTAACCCTCAACAACAATAAAAATATAATACTGAAAGAACTTAGCAACTAGCAATCTCAGGAGTCATAAGCTGGTCATGTGTACTCTTACAATGACGGCAACTTTTACTTTATCTTGTTGGTGGTTTCTTGTTTCCCAGTATACTGGGAGGGAACAAAGAGCTCACAGCTCTATCTCAATACAAAAAAACCCAAACAGAAGTCGCAATAATTAGGTGATTGCAGAGTGTACAGTACAGAATAAAATGCAGAGAAACACTTTAACACCTGCATGTATGGGACTGGGATCCAATGCAACACAACTCACTGACAGTCCTGGAACTGGAGCTAAGACCAATTTTGCCTATGGAGTGCAGTGTAAAGCTAAGCATTATTATTATATTCCTAAATTGCATCTACTGTGTAAAAAATTGCTTCTTATAAATCACTGAGATTTAGAAAATAAAATTGAAAACACCTATTTAAATACTGGCATGGTCTTCCTGTGTTTTTCCACAATTCAGTAGTCAAAAATTAGGTAAAGTCCAATGGACATATATGTTTTATACTATTAGTCTGTTCTTCTTAACCTCACAAGTGTATAGCTACTACATGAATGTCATCATTTCCTTACAAGACACACTGCATTTAATCACAGATCACAGTATTGCCCTGCAATGATTCCAAAATTTAGAAGATTGTCCGAGCCTTTTGGTAACATGCTAATTTTCTAACAGAAAACTTGTGCAATTCCTGAGCAGAGTTACAGACCTCAGCACTGTGCCATGTCAACTCTTCTGGCATCTGTTCTTTTTGCCTCCTGTTAAATTCATGGCTGTCTAAGCAAGACTTCATTCGTGGGTCTTTTGCTGCCAATATGAGTGAAATTATTTTTTCACAAGCAGGTAATCAATGCAATCAAGCAAGGCACAGGATTTACCCCTTGGTTTAAAATTTATCTTTTAGGGTTTATTACTTGGAGCATAGTCCCATTAAAGTAACTGGCAAAAATTCACAGACACCAGATATTAGATATTCAAACTAGAAACTACTGTCTTCATGGATTAAATTCTGCTTGCCATTCACACCTACCCGGTTCTTCACAGCTTGTAAGTCTCTGCATAATGACGGAGGGACATGCTCGCATGCACATCGTCTCCCAGGCCCTCTATTACAATTACAAATACTCTGTTTCATTTTTTAGCCCAAATAGGCGAATAAAAAAACTATTAAAAGAGATGGCAAGGTTAAATAACATTGGTAAAGAGTATTAAAACTATATAAAGAATTTTAAAAGCAAATTTTTGTGTTGAAGGCATATCTTCTCTCAAGAAATGCTAGAAAGGAGATGCACAATGTGCAGATATCTGATTTCAGAGCTGGGCACAGAGAAAACGCTCCACTGAAGACTGTAAAGACTTGAGTAGATTAGCTGAATGTTGACAGCCTGACCCAAAGCCCTAGAATTGTAACTCTGCTTGATAAGTACCTGAGGCACTATTTCCTGTGAACAAAGGAAAACCTAAAGGTTTAAATCAGATCAAGGGTAGGATATGATTTTTACATTGTGTTACCGTCATTGTAGCACATACTTCAGTGACTCTGAAATAGTCCACAGAATTAATTAGTCTACTCTTCATTATGCAACAGAAAGAAACATCTTTTATTCCTGTACAGAACTGATTCTGGTCCTTCCAGTACCTGTATTCTGTTCTGCTCTACTCAAAAAATGTAGGACGCACAATAATAGCTTTTAATCTTCCTGCACATCTTGGAAACATTTTTTTAATGATTTTCTGCCAACCCTCTTCTACTGAGAGCTTTCACATGGTTCACAGTTAATGTAATCCTACATTTTAAAGAGGATGGATTACAGAGAATTACCCTCCTGGTTATATTGCAAGTGGTGAAAGGAACCTTTTTATTTTCTCTGATACAGTTTTATTTCAGAGCAGTGGCCTGGAAACAAGTGGTCATTTTGGTCACTTTGCTCCCACTATCACGTGAGTAACTAAGAGGAAGAAACATCTTTAAGGCGTAAGTTTCCCTTCAGAAGGGGTGAAACCTTTTTTTTCCCTTCCACAAACCAGCATTGATCCTATCATGTTATTCACTTTCTCCTTCTGGCTTTCATTTGTTTTTTGACTCATTCATAAATTCATTCAGCCTGGCATTGTAGAGAGATCAGATACATACTCCCATTTCACTTTGTTAACAACAAAAATAAGCAACAGTAATTTGCTGTTCCTGTCCTCCTCTATTTCCTTTTATACATCAAAGGCAAGGGAGAGAGTCAGTTCTTCCTCCTTCTCCAACCCACACTCTTGGCATGAAGATGAGGAATAAAGATGTCAAATAAGTTCCTCTCTTTCTTACACCAAAATCAGCTTCAGGTAAATCGCATGTATAAGTGTGGATTTTACTGTTCTGTGGAAATGTGGACTGTAAAGCACAATCTAATAATCTCTACTCCATTTGCTGGCAAGAAACAGTCTCTCAATGTTAAGACCTTACTAAACAATTAACACATGTGGTGGCCAAAGTAGCTCTGGCCAAAAGGCAAAGTAATGCTGCTTTACAAGCAGTAGAAGTACTTGGTGAGAAAGATTTCCAGGGGAAGTTGCACAAATGCCTCCTTCAATTTCTGGCCAAAAGGCAAGAACGGCCTTCCTTCTCGTTTTCATGGAACAGAGACAGAAAGATTATACTGATACCTACAGCCCTCTGCTTTTCCTTGGTTTAAACAGTATTAGTGTTACAGCGTTACAATGTGTTATTTACCTTTAAAAAATATTTATTGTTTTGTCCTCCTTTCCTGACTGAGAAGTTTCAGTGAAAATGAAAACACTGGCATATTACTATCAACATTCTGGCTTCTTCAGTCAAGGAAAGTAGAAAACAC
>WEKX01000430.1:5000-40337 GCA_013390025.1 Pitta sordida
AGATATGAGATACATCATAAAAGTGGAGAAGCTTTTTCAACAGAATAAAGTCGAAAGGTAGAAACAAATCAAAAGGGCTTCTGTTTAAACTGTGACAATCTCATACAACTCAAAGGACAAACCCAAATTGTTTGCACTCAAGCAAAGAAGTATCTCTGAGAACTCATTGTGACCATGCATTATATGCAAAGGTAGAAGATTCTGTGATACCTATGTTATTTCTCAGAATAAAAATTTGTAAAAGATTATGTGGAGATATGTAACCAAAAAGGAAGTGGCATGAATTTAGTTTTTTTTAAAAAGAGAAAGCAATGTTAATACTTACATTAAATTACCTACAGTATTTACAAGAACAGGAAATAATGTCTATCTATAGGCTTCAATTCTCAGTTAAGAAACCTGATATATTGTATTTTGAACAATTGAGGAGTGGCTGAGGTCATTTGGTCTGTTCAGTCTGGGGAAGAGAGGACTGAGGGGAGACCTCATTGCAGTTACGACTTCCTTGTGAGAGGAAGAGGAAGGGAAGGCACTGATCTCTTCTCAGTGGTGACCAGTGACAGGACCTGAGGGGAAGGCCTGATGTTGTGTTGGGAGAGGTTTAGGTCGGATATTAGAAAAAGTTTCTTCATCTAGAGGGTGACTGGGTACTGAACAGGCTCTCCAGGGAAGTGGTCACAGCACCAAGACTGACAGAGTTCAAAAAATGTTTGGACAATACTCTCAAGCACACGGTGTGACTCTTGGGGACAGTTCTGTGCAGGGCCAGCAGTTGGACTCGATGATCCTTCTAGGTCCCTTCCAACTCAGCATATTCTGTGATTATGTAATTGAGTCACTGTAAACAGAAAATAGGCAGTATGCATATGTACAATTGGGGTGCATTGAGCCTCATTAGCCTGGAATGTTCTGGAAGTGATTTGAACATACCCATCAAGTGAAAACTGCATAGCAAATCTCTCACAAAATGTATCAAAACCACTACTACCCCAGCAGAATAAAGGCATCTAGTAGCAAATAAGTCTGAAGAAGTATTTCATTGGAGGATGACCTAATGAAAGCCAATAGAGTTTTATACAATTATTTGCTTAAGACAAACTTGCAGATATTTGTACTATCTTTGCACTCCTTCCTGCCTACACATACTATTCATATCCTATTAGTAATATGAAAGTCTTCTACGTTTTCTACGTAACAAAACCAGATGTTTTCCAGATTCTTATTAAGTAACAATTAATTAAGAAAAAACTTGAAATATCATTTTTCACTTTTATCGCCCATTAACTGTACTACCTTTTAATGTACTTTTAAAATTCCTGTTCCTCTTTGGCTAAGTGAAAAGATGTAGCAACAAGCACAGTATCAAAAGTTTACCTTGGTGATACTGGTGTTATTGAACCTTTAACTTAGTGCCTCTCTATTGTGTTATTTGTCATCGGTTACAAATTTGACTACTATCCTCAGGGTCTGAGAACTTCTTTATGAGTAGAAATACACAGCATGAACTCAGTGTCTTAAGGATTTAAAACTAATCTATTATGATTTAATATATAACATTTAAGATGTGAAATGAGAATGTAGACTTAAAATGTGTTCACTATAAATATACTACCATATAGAAACCCATCAAGGTATGATTACAGTCGGCCCTCTTGTACTTCGCACCCTTCATATTGTAGCTTCAGATATTAGTGGAATGATTTTCTAGCGATGAAGAAGGCTCCGTTTTGCAACTGTGCATACATGACCTGCTGCCACAGAGGCGGTAGTGGCTTGGCCGGCGGCTGGGCCGCCCGTGGTGTTCCGGCCACGGGTGCAGCAGCTCTGCTTTGCCACCCCCACCCCCCTGCCAGGCTCCACTGCTTCCTCACCCCCCCTCAGGCATGGCCAGGGCTCCGCCGCTTTGCCACCCCCCCAGGCACGGCCACCACAGCAACCAATACACAGTAACACAGTGCTGAAACAGAGCCGGGGATCGTCTGAGGGTGCGGGGCCAAATTGCATATTAATGAGCTGCCATTCAACACCGAAGCAGGGCTTTGTGGAGCCGGATTAGGACTGCGGGTTCGTGATATAGGAGATGCGAGTGTATATTCTTCTTGCTACATTAAATGCAATATTCAGTAAAATAAATATATTCTATAAGTATCTCTGTGTGTATATGCATGTATACAAAAATTAACAGATAAAGTGTGTTTACACAAGTAGCTGGACAGCAGAGCTGCGAATGAAAATTTCTCTGCATGTCAACTAATAAGTACCTTCATTAAAATAAAAATTACCTCTGGCTTTCCCAGAGAACTAACTAAAACACACACAAACACACCAGAAGCAGAATTTACACAATGCTCTAGATAAATTATTTGCTGACTTTGCTAAGAGGACAGCTCAGTTAGAAGAGAATCTTTTTTGATGCAAAAACTTCCTTTGAGTCTTTCATATTTTTAAAAACATGTTCATATGTGTTTCTACATTTTTTACAGTGAATAAGCATGTTTGGTATATATTTACACTATGCATATATTTTAAAGGCATTTACTGCTGACACTCCAAAATGAATATCTACCTATGTAGGATGACATACTTATCATTAGTTCCCTTTCTGATGCATGACTGCTAACAGGAAAATCTACTTCTAACTTTAGAATATTTAAATTATTTTCAACTTTATATTAAGGATATTTTTGAATTTTAGTATTCTATTTTACGTAAGATATTAAAGGTTTAATATCCTCTACAGGGGGACATAAAATAAAAGCAGATACAAAAAACTGGGACTGTTTAATATGTGGGTTTGACAAAGCTATACCTTAATTGCTGCTATCACAGTAGTCAAGAAGCAGCTATTGTTGCTTATCTGAAAATTACTTATGAAACTTCCATTAATATTATAGTTTAAAAGCTTTTCTGAAATAAATAGTTTATCTTCTTTATGAACAGGGTGAATATTTTACATTTTGTTACAGAAAACTGCATGTATATTTTCAGCAAGAGAGTGTCCTTCCTATAACACCTCAAATAACACATTCAATTTAAAATGTAAGCTTGACATTCAGGCTTCATTTGCTGTTGGTGTCTGTCTAAAAAAAAAAGAATAGATGTAGACAGAAAATTCTAATCTGACACCCTAAGGCCAGATCCAATAAAACACTTAAGCATCTAAATTTGGTGTTATATCAACTAATTTTTCGGTGGTTGTCCAGCAGAAGGGAATCTTGGGTTGAAGTGAGCTGGGTCCTATATTCTGGCAGAGTGTATAGAGTGGGTATTGCTAAGAAGGTACCAGTCAGGGGATGCTATGAGTGGCCACTACCTCCTAAATTACTTAACATCACCCCCAAAAATCTTATGCAGCTATCTGGAGCTATTAAAGAGATAAACTCTGTCAACAGGACTGAGATATATATTACGTCCAGGCCCAGTATGTTCTGAATCCAGGTTGTAAGGGCAAAGAGATGATATTAAAATATATTTCCCTCTTTTACAAAAAGCACAGTGTTTAAGGATACTGACCAGGAAATATGTCACAAGTTCAATTCCCTCTTTTGTCCAGAGGAAATTAAGCTCCAGTTCTTCAAGGAGGGTGTGTTTGACTTTTAAACCATTGATCATTTTGAACCCTCTTTTTCAAATACTTCAGATCAATGAGCAAAAAAGATGACTAGGATTCATCAGTCTAGTCTTTAGGTTCTCTGCTAGTTCCTCTTTCCTGTGCTATTTCCATATGTCATGGTTTGACCCTGGCTGGATGCCAGAAACTCACCCACAACCTCTCCTGGAGAAAAAAACTGGAAAAAAGGTTTATCACAGGCAAAACAAGGCAAGCTACAAGTGAGAAATATAAAGGATTTATTTATTAACTAACAAGATCGGAGCTTAATGTGAGAAGCATAATTTTAAAGGCAACCTTTTCCCCCACCCCTCCTTCTTGTTATAAGAGATCTCATATTCCCTTTTTTCCTCCAGGAGAAAAAGAGGGAACAGGGGTAGGGGAAAAGCCAGGTAAGTTGGTATTTCTGACCAGTTTTAGGGTAGGAAACCACCTCTCTGCCTTTTCATAAAGTNACCCAAACCAGAACACCGTATTTAACAAACAACATTACTGAACAGCTGAACAGGTATTCAGCTTCATAAAACCCATGAAAAAAAATGTTTATCACAACTGCAGACTGGGAGATTTGTAGGACCTCATATTGAGCAGGATAAGTGATAAAATACACCTCATCAAAATTAAGGCACTACAGTAATACTTCATCCTTCATGAGGAAGGGGTCTTGTCAGGGTCACGTGAAATGTCTAATTCGCAAACACGCGGGGGTCATTAATATGCATAGAGGCCACACCCATCGCTCCACTCCCAGTGAACCAGGAGTGCTGGGGATCATTTTCCACTCCTCCCCACAGGCTCTCACAGCACAGGGGAGCAAAGGGAAGCATTTCTGAGCCCTCTCTGCCTGGGGAGACTCCCTGGACTTCTCTTTGGCCACGCCGTTGCTTCCACAGCTGCTGCCAGGCTGCAGTCACTGCTCATGCTTGCACTGTCTCCACGGTGGGGAAGCTCCGGGGCTGCGGCAGCAAAGGGGTGTCCCAGGGCTCTGGTTGGCACTCTTGGAGCCTGGGAAACCTTAACTTGTGGGTACATCCCGCCGCTGTGCCATCCCAGAACACAGTGCTTGCCCCACCACTGCCACAGCCAGCCCAGCCCCACTTCCATGGGGCATTTTCCCTGGGGCTATGTAATCACCGGGTGTGTCATGTGTGCAGTCCCTGAGCACAGACTGCATCGCCTTCCCTACCTGTAGCCATGGAAACAGTAACACACGCCCAGTGGGGGTCAGTCCCCTGGATAGGCTTAGAGTAACAGGGAATGGTGTGACTTGTGGCGGTGCTGCGCTGGGTCTCAGTGGCCACCCAGAGCACACTGTGGAGTGAGCCTTCCACAGTAGGGACCAGGTGTGGAGACACACAGGCAGGGACCGGGGCATGGCACCATGGGACCATCAATACTACAGGAGAGAGAGGCACCGTGCCTCCTGTCCGCGGGGCCAGGCCAGGGGAGTGCTGGCGCCGCCCCTCAGCAAAGCAGAGGCACTGCGCATGTGTCAGCCGGGAAGCTCCGCAAATCACTGAGGCAGATTTGTGAGAAAAATTTCTCGCAAACCAGTGAGGTTGTAATGGAGGGGTCGCAATGCAGTGTGGTATTACTCTATTGAGAGCAAACTCTTGCATCACAGAAATTTAACTTTACCTGAAAAAACTCAGAGCTTTATTTTAACATAGAAAACTGAATGAATCTCTCCTAATATGCCTCCCATTCTTCACATAAGCCCTTCTTGTGGAATCTGACCTAATAAAACGAAATGTGCATCCTCAAATAGTCCATAATTACAGATTACAAAATTAGATAGTTGTTTTTGCTGATGCCTGTCAAGCATTTGAACTAACATCACATACTTGAACTGGCCTTGCTCATCGCATGATCATTTCAGTTCTATAGCCTGCTTTCAGCAAAATTGGAAAAGCTGCTATCTGCTAATAAGCAAAAAAATACCCTGGAAATCTATGGTAATTGACCTCCTGTCATATAGATAATGACATCTTGAGTTATGTGGGGCAGAAGCACTCTGCAGTATTTCCTCCAGTCCTTCGTAGTCCAGACTAGAAAACTGGCTGGACCACAACGGACCACAACATAACCTTAGTCATATAAAGTATTCTTCTCATAGAACTCAGGAATGGGTTGTAACTTCACGCATACATTACATCTTGATCTAAAATGAAGTTAGGATGTAACCAAGCTGCACATCTGGAATAAGCAACTGGAAAATGTCCATGACACCCATGTTTTACACATGATCTTTGAGAATAGAAACTCTTCCTGTTTTCCTGCAACAAATACTGACCTGATGTAAATTTTACAGTTTTAACAGACGGATCCATAGAACGTAATGTGGTTCTTGGTGTGATAATAACAACGTGACTGCAATGCACATACCAAAGCCTGCAAATAGGTTTTGAAAACAATCTAAAGGCAAATTAAAGAAAAAATGACCCAGAAAACAAAAACAAAACAACAACCAAAAAAGCCAACCAAACACAACTGCACAAGACCTCTACTATCAGGTTAAACCAATCCAGCAAAATAAACTAATTTTTGTTGCAAATAATAACTCTGGCTGGATTTTGAAGACAAATACAAGATCTTTAAAAGGCTGAATACTCTCGAACTGTTTCTAAATGTATTAGACTACATTACTAGTGGGTAAATTAGCTCCTTTGTACTATGTTACTAAATGGCAAATGGAGTTTTTGCTCCTGCATCCACCTCATAGATCAGGTCAAACAATTGATTCACTGCTCTGACATTCAAAATTTGGTATGTTGTCAGTCGCCTCTGTTGTAACTTTGTTCTCCCTTTAAATTTTCTGTTGACTGTAAATAAATTTTCCCTGATCTTAGATCACTTCAGAGATTTTTCATATTTTCACTTTTTTAATGGAAAAGGAGACCAGAAGAGAAAAGATAGGGCCTTCTTTACTAGACAGGATTTCCAGGTTCTCCCAGACTCAATTAAAAACCAATTTAGTTACAGTTAATAGATTTCTGCCAATTAAAGTGGCTTAGAACAAAATAGATTAATTTTTAAATGCTTCATGATACTTACTTAAAACTTCTGCTTTCTTCTCTTTATTTCCTTTTTTTTTTTGAATGAGATGATGAAGATGATGGGGTTAAAGCAACGAGTACCACTACCTAAATGTGTGCATTTTCATTTTTAAATTCGGTGGGATTCTGACTGATTTGCAGACGTAAAGCAACAGTTTGGGAATCTGATTGCAAGCTCACAGTGATAAAAGTAGATAATTACCATCTCCACAAAACTTGTTTTAATACAGATTAGATTAGCATTAAGGTTACATGATTGGTATGAGAGACATGATAAATGTAGTCATGACAGAAAACCATTTTTAATTTAGTAACCCCTATCAATCTAGATAGCCCATGAATATTTACTATTAATTCAAAGGCTGAAACAGAGTGGGAGAAAAGAACAAGAACAAAACAAAACAAAACAAAACACCTCAAAAAAAGGGAGGTTTAACCTAAACAAGGTCTGAGGAAAAAAGAGAATTCTCAGCAGTTTTACTGAGAACAGATCTTGCAAAAATGTGAACTCACAAAATATTGGAAAATATATTTGAGATACTATCGTAAACAAAACCTTTAAAACACATGAATGACATGCCAAAATAATAGCAATTCTTAATATCTACTTTTCTTTGCAGCATTTGCCAGTCAGATTATACTTAAATGAGTAACTTCAAAGGCTGAAATAAAATCATTCATGGAAATTCAAAACAAACCTATTTGATCACATCATACTTCACAGCAGGGATACAATTTGCAGAGGCTGACTGAGGGCATAGTATAAGCTAAAACAGGTTGTGTGTGCAATGAACCAAACTAAATGGTTCATATGAAAGAAATGTTGTTTCCATTAATTTTTCTGGTAATCCTATTAAAAATACCACCTGTCCAGAATAGAATTGTCCAGATTTTAAATCGTTTCATATCTCAGTGTTCAAACAGAAGACAGAGAAGGTATCATCTTATAGATATTAAAATATGTCACAAAATGTCTTATTCTGAAATCTTCATAACTGCAGGAGTTTCTCCAGCTCTGTTTCAATATCTGTGTATTATACATTTTATTTTTACTCTTATTGTCCTCAAAGAACTGATTTTTCTGATAAGGTGAAAGAATATTTTTTCAAAGCATACGTTGTATTTTCAACCTTTCTTTAAACAAAATGTTTCTAGCCTATAATATTTAAATTCACATAGATTAAAGAAATATAACATAAAATGCACCTTTTAAAATTCCACCACCACCCCTTCAAAATCCCCTTGAAGAGGCCTGAACAGGAACTTAACTTTGAATACCAACAGAGATGAAATAGTGTCATAATCAGCATAAGTGCATGTGGACTATTCACCTAGATCAAACACTTTGGTCATATACTCAATTAAATTTAAATCCCATTATATAATGTATACCAGCCTCATTTTATGCAATTCCCTAATTTAATGGCTTGGTATTAGCCTTTTTCCTTTTTGCACACATGGACTAATTTTCACGGTGCTCAGTCCCTCTGGGAAGTAGGTCATTAAAGTCAACTGGATGGAGACAGAAACTTAATACCTAAACAGTGTTATAGAAGGGTCAGAATAATGAAAAACTGTTTTTCACTCATCCTACTTTGTAATATTTATGAAATTTCTCCCTCATGTAAATGTCATTCATTAATCTTGAGGATGACAAAGCAGAAAAATAAAGAAAGCTATTATCCTCTTACAATTTAATTTGTGAAACAAAAAAACCCTCAGCAAAACAAAACAAGAAACAATTAAAACATTAAAACTCACAATTATAATATTTAGCTGTTAAGACTATACTTGTTTTACACTGAAGTAGTAAAATCACAATATTCATATTACCTTTTTCAATGTGTATTCTTTTTGTCTCATGTCCCACATCATGACCAGCCAGATCGCCCTCCTTAGGTCCAGGCAGGACATTAGGTGACAAACCCATCAGCATTTGGTTCATAGATAGCCCGTTCTGATGGACAGCTGCTAGATACAAGCGCAGGCAGAAAGAAATCAGCCATCATATTAAGAATACACTATTGGGTTGGGTTTTTTTCATATAGTAGTCTTTCTCTTAATTATACAAGAATTCTAAAACTCATGAAGTTACTCAATTAGTGCCATCAGGATCGACACAGTGGGAGAGTGTCTTCCGGTTACTTCTGGTTTGAAACAATTAATTTTAAAAAGAAGAGTTCGGTAACTTTATATAAGGTTGGAGATTTTCAAACATGTTCTTGCTTATTTAACAAGAATTGAAATGCAAAATTAAGCAAACCAGTGAAGCATAGAAGATTCTACATAACATTTTTTTCTTTTTTTTCAGTTAGTTGTACAAAATCTCTTGAGCACCAGCATTCCCAATATGTAGTCCCTACCTTCAATTAAGCATTATGACCTTTTGGGTGACATACACTTTTTTCCTGTATATACTGTGCAACAGTATGATTGCTTATTTGCCCATCAGATAGCATGAAAAGCTCTTTCCAACAGTTCTCATAGAGACCTTAATGAATCTCAAACACACCTCAGAAAATCATATTAGGTAGTTTGTTTTCCTATGCTTCTATCCTGAAAATTGTGCTTTCAAGAGGTTTATGCTATTTTTAGTAAAGTACTTTTACATATGTAATCCATATTTCTGTAGTAATCTTACTCTAGCTGGCACCACAAAAGAAAATGCACTTAAGATCAGTTGTGATGTTAACATATCAGACAGGACAGAACAGTTATCTTATAAATAAGTTAATAAAGTGATCAACTACTTGAGGAACACTGTTTCGTTCACATGGAATTAAGTAATGTGCAAAGATCCCACTCCTCTCGATTGGTACATAATAGAGTAAGCTGATCAGTACAATTTCTTTTTTTTTCCTTTAAAGACTTATTCCTCGGCAAAAACAATAAATATTTCTCAATTTAGTTTCATATGCTTTTTTCTTTTTTAATTTAGCGAACAAAGCAAAAGGTCTGCATTAGTTTTTCTTAATCATACTATGCATAGACTAAATAAATAAAAATTAAAATCCACAGTTGTGAGCTTTTTTTTAGAACTTTACTTATGGAATCTGCAGTGTATTGATCCTGGCTGGACACCAGGTGACCACTAGAGCTGCTTCATCACTCCACCTCCCCAGCTTGGCAATGGAGAGAAAAGATAATGAAGGGCTTGTGGGTTGAGCCCGGGGAAATAGATAGGTCCCAGTATATGGAATGCCAATTTAATCTGCACTCTGAATTGTTGAAGTGATAAGAAAACAGAATTTTCAGCTTGTCATGGTCAGGCCTCATTTCTTTTCTTTGGTAAGTCATTTTTCATCACGTACTAATGAAAGATCTTTCATCTGAAGGTCAACGAAGAGTCAGATTCCTGAGTCTGTGGAGAACTTGAAAAGTGGCAGTCTAAGACGTGTTGCATCTAATCAATACAACTACCTATTTCATACAGCTATTTCATGGCCACCTATGTGCATGCCAAATCCTCCAGTTGCACCTACTGACAAATTCTACTGAGGAAAGATAACCTAAAAGCACAAAAAACTTGGAACAGAGCAATAATAAAGGGAATGGACAAGTGTAATATGAATTTAAGTACATATCAATAAAATAGTATGCATTTAAAACCGTGATTTCCATTGCTGCAGTGGAATATCATAGAATTCAGGGTCTTTGCATGTAATTTACTTCCAGTACATCAAAACTTGATAAAAATGGTATCACTAGGACATCATGGTTTAATTTCATCCTGCCCCTTGTGAGCTATGAGGTGATAATTCTATATCATACTTCTCACCATTACAAAATTTTGTATTTAAAAAAATTTATACAGTATGCACAGTTTTAATTCATTTAACCCAATCCCTCTCTTTACCAAGCAATTCTACCACATAAAATATTGCTTATGAAGTCAGATTCAATTTAGAAATCAAACCAGAGTAACCAGATTAAATAAAACTCAATTTCTTTAAAAAATGTTTATACTATATGTTCAGTTCTAAAACTAATCTAGCAAATTGCTTCCTGGCTGCAATTCTGTATTTCATTGCTCATATCTTTTGTTTAATATGACATGATGGCAGTTTATATCAGTACCCGTTAATGTAGCATCAGATATTATGATACTGTAAACTGAGGAACATAATGTTGGGACATAGTTATTGCAACTGAACTTCTGAACATGATATATGTGAGATCTATTTAAGACAAGGACATTTTGATTAGAAAAAGCAGTTGCACCTAATCAAATTTAAAGTGGTGAAAAGGAGAAGAATGTGACCTACGGATTCTGTCTGAAGAGCTCTCAGTCCGTGCAGGAGAGCTGGACACACTGCTGCTTCGATGAGAGGATGGATGGCTGCCAGGTCTTCGGCCTTCTTCAAGAGAAGGAGCAGGAGAAGGGCTGTCTGGAACACGTTCCTAGACCACACAAAAAGTAATTGCAAAAAAAAGGAATATTAAACCAAGCCTCTGTTTCCAAACATCTTTTCCCTGAACTGAACCTCCCTCCTAAACTACAACCTATTTTTTCACCTGTTGAGGTGTCCAGGATTTGCAGAGCATTTTCAAAGGAAATTTGCAATTTAAGGACACTAAACCTTATATTTTAGTGTGCAATGTGAGCACTGATCTTCCTATTGGGCTTTTAAAATGCCTTCTGGACAACTTATAAAAATAAGGGGGTTGTTTTGCTTTCATTTTTATTTTCTCACTCCTATCATCACGCTGTTGAATTGAAAATATATGTTTTGGCTTACAGACTCTAACCTTAGGGGATGAGGAACGATGTACTTCTGTAAATAAATAAAGACCAGGCACCATTGTTTTATCTCATACTGACTTTTACTCCATATTTCAGTTTCAAAGGGGTTTTTTGGGTAACAAGACCTTATGCAACTATTATGGATCATAACGAAAATATAATCTCCTATAGAATGTACATACAAGCTACATGGCTGATGTAATTCCAAATGTTGTTTTTTTTTTACCATGGAGCACAAAGGTGGCCATATCACTCACCACAGCACTACTTCAAAATAGGGAAAACCACCCATTCAGGTTTTTCTCTTCAGGGAAAGGCCTGCCATGGTAGCCTGGAGGAACTATGATGCACTTCAAGATGTTCTTTGCTTTTGAAAATTAGAGCGTGAGAATTGCGTTATGTGAGAATTGTTAGTATGTAGAATATATATGTATCTAATATTTATACAGAACTTTGACAGAAACAATCATCCAAAGGAGCTAGGTGCAACATAGTACTTTCTGGAATATTCTCTATCTTTCTCTGCAGTTTCCTTTCTATTGATAATAGCTCCCAACACTCATTCCTAAAATATATGTGAGTTAGACTGTTGTAATTAGACCCTGTTAAAAGTAAAGAGATAATATATGGGAAATACATTGGAAAGTCTGAAAATATTAAAACTAGCATTTTTTTTTAGTTATTGGCTTTTTCCCTTCTGATAAGTGAAATCCTGACTTACAACGAAATAACCAACAAGCCCAAACGACCAACCAACTAACCGCATACACCCAAGTCACCAAAAGCTTTTAGTAATTAAATAGCACAACCAATATGTGTTTAATAACACGTAAGAAAACTTGCTGATGCAAATGCCTAAAAATTTTCTTGAACAGAGCATAGCATTTCTCACACAGCAAACTACTTTCACAACAGTCGTTATTTTATCATGCAGGGTTGCTAGAAGACTACTTACTTCTCTGAATACATTCCTAAGAAACTTTGCAACATGCTCACCTATAATAATAATCATTAGATTTTTTCGAGGTAAGCTTCACAAAAAATATTTGCCGACCTTGAGATTCTGATTGCAAAGGAATTCAATGGGCCTATTGATGGAGTAGGAGGCAACTTTTTAGAGCAATGTTTCAAGGCATTTAAGTGGATTCCACTTTAATAGTCTTAGGCTTTTAAGTCAAAAACATTGATGATGATAGCTTAACTGAATCATAGCTCTAGGCTTATTATGACTTTGATTGTGTTTATACATCCAGAAACTGGGTATTCAAGAGAAGGATTATAATGCAGACGTTTTCAGAATGTAGAAGATTTATTTCTTTAGATTTAGGAGGATTTAAGCATGCACAGTGTACAGATTCGGTATAAATTGGAACACGGTACATTTAATCATTCATTTAATATATAATTTCACTGTTTGGCATACAATGTATTGTTCTTAGAAGGGTTTCATTAAAATGAAATCCAGTGAGCACATAAGATTTGAATACAGAGCTGCAGAGTAAATTAATTTATTTAAACAGCTTAATTTGTTTATCCTATTTATTTATGTGTGCTTTTACAGCACGTATTATGAAATGGAGTGAGCAAAAGGAATGCACGGAACAATGAAATATAATTACTGTACAAACAAAACAGATAATGAGTTTTATTCTCATATAATACGACATAGACAATGTCCATGAGAAAATTATATATATTTGCTTTATCAATTAATTTGTAAAATACACACTAATTCCAAGAAAACATGGGACTGAACTATGTAGAAATGTAAAATAAATGAGTTTAGTACCTTAATTATTTTTAAAATCCTTGTTTCATAATTCCACATTCAGCAATATAATATACAGCAACTTGTTGTCTTTATCAAATTATCTCTTATAATAAATGGAAAATCTACTAAGAATAAATTTAAATACTCTGTAGCTCTTAAAAGTTATAGTAATAAACTAACAGTGCTGAAATATCAGTATAAGCTGTCTTCCTTACCAGAGATTTTGTGTAGAAAAGATAAATTGTCTTTGTGGCAAAATATTAACTTTACATTTAGACTTCACTTTAAATTTTTTCGAAAAAGAAAATATGAAAAAATATGGTCACTAAATAATGCAGATGAGAGCTATTTAGTAACTTCTGCAACATGCCACTTTTGTACAAATAACTACATGACATAGCAAAGAAATATATGTAAATAAAAAAATGAATTAAATTTGTGTGACTTTGTTAAAATGAAGAGACGGAAACTGTGTAGGGTTCACAGGTTCACAGGTTATTCTGAGTTGGAAGGGACCCACAGGATCATCTAGTCCAACTGCCAAGAAACGCCTACCCAGGGATCAGGCCCACAAGCGTGGAACCACAGGCACCACGATTCATCCATCCAAGCCTCCCAAAATCTAGACCATGTTGCTGAGCTCCTCATCGAGTCTTTTCATAAACACCTCCAGGGATGGTGACTCCACCACCTCCCTGGGCAGACCATTCCAATGAGAGATCACTCTCTCTGGGAAAAACCCCTTCCTAAAATTCAGTCTAAACCTCCCATGGCGTAGTTTGAGGCTATGTCCTCTTGTTCTGGTGTCGTCAGCCTGAGAGAAGAGATTCACACCCACCTGACTGCAACCTCCCTTCAGGTAGTTGTAAACAGCAATGAGGTCATCTCTGAGTCTCCTCTTCTCCAGGCTGAACAACCCCAGCTCCCGTAGCCGCTCCTCATAAGGCTTGTTCTCCAGTCCTTTCACCATCCTTGTCGCTATTCTCTGGACCCTCTCAAGNTTCTGCCCCTCTGACTCATTTTTCGGCACAATGGGACCACCTGCTCCTGCGTCTTCATGAGCTCAGTCTTAAAGTATGTCCAGCCTTCCTGGACTCCTCTGCCATGAAGGGCTGTTTCCCATGGTACCCTCCCAATTAATTTCTTAAACAGTCCAATGTCTGCCCTCTGGAAATCCAGCATGGAGGTTGGTGTTGTGCCCTGTCTCATCACACTGCTAATTGAAATCTCTATGATCTCATGGTCACTACATCCCAGGTTTCCTCCAACCACCATATCACTAACCAACCCTTCCTTATTTGTAAACAATGGGTCAAGCAGAGCTTCTCCCCTAGTAGGCTCACTCACCTGCTGCATCAAGAAACAGTCATCAACTATCTCCAGGAACCTTCTGGATTGTCTCCTCTCTGTTGTGTTAAGTTCCCCGCAGATATCAGGCAGATTAGAGTCTCCTGTAAGAACTAGGGCAGCTGATCTCGAGGCTGTCTCTAGTTGCTTAAAGAAGTCTGCCTCTTCCTCCTGATCTGGTGGTCTGTAACATACCCTGAGCAGGATTTCAGCTTTATTGGGACTCCCTCTTACCTTGACCCTATTTACAGTGTACCATATATAGTTAGCATCCACTAAGATCCTTATGTATATAAAAACTGTACTAAAGGCTAAAATAAAAATCTTTAATCATATATAGAGAATTACTTAATGAGGTGGGACACAGTGTCCTCTAATATAAAGATGGTTATGCCACAATAAAGAAGGTCAACTACACTTTGACCTAAGATCTACTCCTTCTAAATGAAAACAAGAAGTGTGCATATACATATTTATATAACATAAACCTTTTTTTAGGGTACACTTCTGTGGAGATTTTTTTCTGTTATTTTTAAGTTTCTACAAATAGTCTTATGATATAGTTTTAAGATACATTCTCTGCACTCATGACAAAAGAAAATTAAGTATCATTTTGGTCTACTTCAAATGTCAAATTTTACAGGTATGTATATCCCAGTTTTCATGTTTGGCTTCCCAGTATGAAAAAGTAGATTTTTTAGGATCTGATAGTCCTATTTTTATTCTAAAATATTTATTGTAAATCAATTACCTTTTATTATTTAAATATTTAAAATCAAATTTTAAATGTTTGATCATATTTCATGTATCAGATAAAGAGGAAATTAACATAGCTTCCCTCTTCGTGCACTTGTATATAGTACTTTTTTTTTACACATTCAGGAAAATAACTTTAAAGTGATGACAAAATTTCTATTTTGAATGCACAAATGTCTCTAGAAAGAGCAGGTTTTCTGAGAAGTCAGGTGTTTTTTTAGGTTAGGCACACAGAAAGGGCATTTCTGCCAGTCTGGGATAGAAAAAAAAATTATTCTCATTCCCTTTCTGTAAAATCCAGTTTCATAGGAATGCTGCCACCGTTTGCATAATGTTTTTTCTGTAAGGTACAGAAGTGTTCAGAGAAAACTTCCCCATTCAACACATGATTCAGAACACATAGGTTAAATAAGACGGGGCCAGAAACTGAATTTAAAAGATTTAAAAAGAGAAATACTAACCATTCAATGAGAGAGGTAATTTTTCTGCGGAAAAATACAGTATAATACATTGAAATTAAAATTGCATGGTACTATATGGCTGGCATGCTGTATCAATATGTTCGTACAGCCATTCTGTTATTTCCTAATGTTGAAATTCAGTGAGGGTCCTTTAACATAGGCTTTGGATTTAATTTTAATCAATGTATGCAGTCACATCAAAAGATTTTACAGTAATATCTGATGCGTTGACAATTCTTGCAGGTTTTTCCAGTTTACAGTAGAGGAAAATTCTGCTTCATTAGTAATTGCAGCAAAGTCAAGGTTTTTCTATCCAGGACATCTTGTTACTTAAGTAACAAGTATAATTGCACTTTCAAAGTTCATATGGCCCCTGTATCTACAGGATGGTGTGCCAGCAATTTGGAAAAGTACTTAATCTAATCTTATTAAAAAGAAAGGTTATAATTTTGGTAAACGGAAAATAAGTTATGTAATTAATGCAAGGCAATGTAATATAAGTTAGGTAAATAATGTAAACTTTTCTACTGAAACATCTTGTGGTGACCAGTATGTTCCTGTATTAAAAGTCTGCACTTAACTCAAGGCCTGCTCACACAATGGTTATAAAAGACATAAGCTGAACCTTCTATAGTCCGTTTGCTGCCCAACATCTCCAGGGAGTGAACTTGCTCATTTTGCTCTATTTTGCTCTTTGGTTCTTTTCAGGTATGTTTTCTGAACTTGTTCACCAGCAGTCTGACATGAGACATTAAAATGTACTCTGTTCAGTCATTTCTGTACAGCAGTGATGCATTTCTTCTCATAAGAAAATAATATTTCCATTATTTTTAATAAATAATAACATAAAAAATAACCTACTATTAGGACTTTAGGACAAATATTATAGCCAAAAAAAAGATAGGAATGTTAAATTACATCAACAGGAACACACTCATTGTGCAACTAAAAAAGGAAAATGTGAATGAATGCTAAAATGAAATTTCATGTCAGCATAGTCCTATAAACTGAGTTATTCTAAAATATAAAATCTGTCAGTAGTTACATTTGTTATATAAATTAACATGTAATTTCTGTTAATTGATAACAGGAATATCTATATCTAGATGTAAAAGAAGTTATAAAGTAATGTAACACAACCAGTGCTTTGATATATTGAGTGAATAAGCACAATTTTAATGAAAAACTACTGTGCTACCAGTCACTTTTTCAACTGGATGTATTGGTTTCTTCTGTTTTATTCTTGATTCTTTTTATAAGTATTATTACAAATGGATAAATTGCAATTTCTGATTCTGGCATGCTGCTCTGTTCTAACTTTTACAATGCAATTTCAAGTTGCTATTAATATGAAGTATGTCCTTTATATTTTCTTATATGTCTTTCTGCTGAGTGAAAAAAATTGATGCGAAACTGCTAACAAGCTGAACCTTTGAAATCATGGGCAGGTGATGAAAGCCACTTCTTGTCTAAAGCATACCCACGTCACAGCTGTCACACTCAATGCAATTCATTGCTGTCACAATCTGCTGTTCTGCTTGTTGTTGCTCTCCTCTTATTCATCCAACTCATATATCTAAACATTCCATTACAAAAAGACATCTAATGTTTGTCTCATGTTCAAAAGGGCACAACACTCTTCTGAAATATAATTCCAAAGATTTTAGAGCTCAGAGTTCACTGCCAAATCTAAGGTGCTGCTTTTTAAGGATTGTCTTGCAATTTTGTCTTTGTCTTATCTCCTGAATATAGCAGGATAAAATGTTTAGTTAGTACATGATCTCAGCTTTATTCCAACTTCTTATCACGAAGAAATGAAATATTGCCCAGTAATAGAAAGGCATTCGAAGCTTTGTGAATTTAAAGATAACAGCACTAGCTGTGAACTCGGAGAATTGGAAGGAAAGGTCAGCAAGTCATCTACTGTGGCACTGTTCACAAAAGCAATTCTTCTATCTAATGAACCTGGTTGTTTATAATCTGAAGACTCAGATTTCCTAGACTTAATTTTCTTCTTTGTTATTTAATTAGATATGGTTACTACTGATTTATTTTTCAGAGTAGAAATTTCTCATAGGCCTAACTTTCAAGCAGAGTTTAAACTGGTATTCCCGTATTCTAATCACAAATCTATGTTGTCATTTCAGATTACAACTACAAACTCCAAGGTAAGGATACACAAACTTTTCAAAACAACTTGTGGAAACATTGTCATTGAAGATAAAATATTTCAGTAAAAATTAGGGTTAAAATGGGAAGTTAAAAGATAATGAAAACAAAACCAAGAAGTCTAAAAATGTAGTAGTAAAAATATGGAAGCTATAATCCTAAAAACAAACAGTTTCATGAAAGAAATCAACTCAGTTATTTATTCATTCCTGTAAAAATAAAGAAAAAGGAGGTTTGGTCTTCTCACTTACATTTATTCTCTAAGATATTTATTTTGATTGTAGTTTAAGTTATTATTCATAAACATTACATTGCCAGCTCAAGGTTCAAAAAGTATGCTGATTACAGTTTCCTGCTCAACTACACAGTGCATATAATTCGATGGGCATTAAATCACAGTCTCTGACTATGCCTAGTGAAGAACAGGTACATTGCCAGTTACATTATGTCCATCTTCATTGGAAGAAAATCCCCTAACAATGAATGACCTCATACTTTTAAGTTGCTGGGGTTTATGTTTCAATCCTGTCCGGTATTAAAAAATAGGAGCATAATTACTTGGCCCTGCTACCTTTATCCACATGCCCATGTTCATCTGCCACAGATAAAAACAGAGAACATAAATATAGACATATCTTATATCACAATGGTCTGAAGCAACATCACACAATATCACAGTACAGATGAGTAGGAAAGTCCTGAAAGAGTAAGCTCCTTAGCCCTTAAAGTAGTATTGAAATAATTATGTCCAGATAATGCAATTAGAAGTGAGTTTTGGATGACAGATTAGCACTTGTGATTATGCAATTACTTGTAGTAAAAATGTATTATGGGCAGTACATCATAGGCCTCGACTGAAGAAGTAATGGCAACACTTGGGTAATGTCTCTATTTGGTTCTACATGACCCGAAACTCTTAACTTACTTGTGCAAACTCTAAAACAAAAAGTGTATTTCAGCCTTGAGTGAGCACACTTTTCTAAACAGCACTTAGATCAGCTTTGTTATTTGAAAGTTGTTCATTGTGATCCACATATTTTTAAATTATGGTTATATGCAAACTAGATGGTAACAAAAAATCTGGTTTGTCAAATAACTTGCACAGGATGTTATGTCAGAAGTTAGGCAAAAATTGGCAGCTACAACAAAGATTTCATTAGCATGAATATGAGATAGATGAATTTTCAAAAATGACAGACATACATATTGCAGATTGTTAATACAAACAAGTGCATAAATAAGCAAGATTTCAGAGAGCCCAAAATTTCTAGGTAGTTTCAAAATTTTCACCTAGATTATAAGGGAACTATCTCTCCAACTATATGAATTACACGAACGGACTTGTTAAGAAGTAAAGGAACTCCAGGATAAAGAAAATTTTCTGGTATGGGACTGCCTGTGGTTAAAACTTTTAAACTTACTACACAGATATACAGATATATATATATAAATATCCAGAAATACTTCTCAGTTAAGTTCTTTCGGGTCCAGCAATGTTCTCATAATGGGGTCAGATCACTGAACAGAGCAGGACCTGCTTTCCACAAAAGGAAAGCATTTTTACACGGCCTAGGAGATACGTTGTACTTCAAATATACCTGATTTTGATAACTGGAGACAAAGAGCAATGCTGCCACAGACTTATTTACATGTAGGCCACGGTAACAGGCAATTTCAATAGCTAGAATTACCTTGCAAATCAACTTTACAAGCTAGAAGTCAGCTTGTCAAAGTTTAGAAACAGAAGGCTACCAATGTTCTAGAAGGTCAATTTTATACTCTTACACATGAAATCAAATAGCTCATAGAAAATGAAGCAAGTGAAAAAAGTGAAAACAAAAGTTTGTTCCCATAGTAGTTCATGTATTTCAGGTATAATTCAGCATCTATTCTATCCCCATCGTAGGGATATCTCTGTAATACCACTGGTCATTGTTCCAATTATGAAAATAAGTTTAGAATGACATAGAGTACTACATGTGCTCCAGATCACATTAGTATCATGTAACTCATTGCTGTTTACAACTACCTGAAGGGAGGTTGTAGTTGAGTGGCTGCCAGCACCAGAACAAGAGGTCATAGCCTCAAGCTGTGCCAGGGGAGGTTCAGACTGGATGTTAGGAAGAGCTTTTTCACAGAGAGAGTGATCTCTCAGTGGAATGGTCTGCCCAGGGAGGTGGTGGAGTCGCCATCCCTGGAGGTGTTTAAGAGAAGACTGGACGAGGAACTCAGTGACATGGTCTAGATGGTGGGAGGATTGGACGGAAGGAGCGTGGTGCTCATGGGTCCACACTTGTGGGTTTGATCCCAGGGTGGGCATTTCTTGGGAGTTGGACCAGATGATCCTATGGGTCCCTTTCAACTCGGAATAACCTGTGAACTCTTACTAAACACCAATCAAGTAAACACAAAAAATATAAGTGCAAAAATCACCATCTAATCAAACAGTTGATTGGCAGCATATTGTTTATATTACCAAGAGAGAGGTAACATGGAAATTAGGGTGGAATCTAGTTTTGTTGACATAGCACCTAAATAAACAATTCTTGTCAAACCAATGCCTCAACTCCCCTTTTTAACAAAGGTGAGAAAGGTATGCCACTAAAGGCCTCCAAAGAAGACCCTACATTTGGAAGTGGAGATACCAAAATTAGGTCATCAGATTATATTTTTCTAGGTCAATAGCAACTTAGATTTGTTGAGTTTTAACTGAATGGTTCTGGATGTGTTAGGTTAAAGAGGAAAGGTGCATGTTAAATGTCTTAATATGCCTTCACTCTAGTTAAATCATCACAAACTTCAAAACTTCTGCAACTCTTAATTTGAAGGTCCAAGAGATTTTAAGTTTACCAAATTTTTGTCAAAGCAATTGCATTAATGGACAGATTTCTGATATAGCCCTATAAAACCAAATAACCTTGCCTTTGTATGTCTATTTCTAAAATATGTTAGAGAAAAGCGCAAAAGTTTTTGCCGTTTCTGTTTCTCAATTATTAGAGCTAAGGAAAGATAACAGACAAAATGTAGGTATCCACATGACACCGCGAATGGTGAACCGAGAAGTAGCAAGGGATTACTGTATTAGATTACAGACTATGAAATACAAAAAAATCACAAAGCTGTGTATCTCAAATGAAAATGCTTCAACTTGAGTGCTGCTTTAGTACTCATGTAGAGACAGAGAGGGAAACTGAGAAGGTAACACTGGTTACCAACAGCCTACTGTGTTCCCAAGGCCACAACACTTATTTTTTTTGTACGTCCTGACTTTATGACTTCTATTTGAATAAATTACTTACAAATGAACATTTAACACCTATACATCTTTATAACACTGATGGTGGTTGGGAATATGTCACAATTTTGTGCTTTTAGTTTTGGTTTGTTATATAGTTACCTTAATAACAGATGTCTCAACTCTGGATGGAGGACTTTGCACTTGTGCTGCTGCTGCCATGTTGGCGATGGTACTAAGGTGATTCATCTGGCTCATTGCCATCGTGACAGATGCTGGAGGTAGGCTCACGGGAATTAACGGGTGGGGCATCATCATAAAAGGAAGTTCCAGTCCTGCTGGTGGAAAATAGAAAGGGAAACAGGTTTATGCATCTTTTCTTAACATTGTCTTCTTTTTCTCCTCACGGACAATATTTAAGTGATGGGTGACAAGATGGTTCCCACTGCAGGACAAAGAAGCTCTGCGTCAGTTCTCTTCTGGGATATGTATGGGTGAACCACTAGAAATCATTGAGGATTTTTAACAAAAGGGAGAGGCTATTAGACCTCTTAGTTTGTTTGTATCAGTGTAATATATGATATCATTGCTAAGCAATAGCTATTTATTGTAGTTTTTAATATCTGCTGTAAGGTACCTTAGCAATGCATTACGATGCCACTGATGCACAGGTTAGCAGTTATTTTAAGTATCAATTTTATTGCATATGTATTTGTTCTTTACTGTCTCCCTGCTTAATACGTTAAAGGAAGTATTCCAGTATTCCCCATATCCTTGATTTTTTCATTGCCTATTTATATAAAAACACACACAAAAAACCAACCAAACAAAAAAGAAAAAAAAAGGAAGAAAAAACAAAGAGAAACAGGAACTAGAAGACTGTTGATGTTAGTGCCGAAAGATGTCAACCCGTACCATTTGGCAGAAGGTGATTCTGTTGAAGAGGGTTGAGAGGATGGCTAACTGGAACATTATGCTGTCCAGACAAGTTGGGGTGGTTAACAGAGGCCTGTGATCCTTGGGTGGGGGGAGACTGAAGTTTTTCTTTATCCCAAGAACCATCACTGCTGCCTGTGGGGAATGAATATATATTATTTGGATGAATGAAGACTCCAAATTTTCAATGTCTGAATTGGGAAGCAAGGCCAGCAATCTAATATTTTTTTTAAATTGGCAATTAATTTTTTCTTTTTTAATATGTGGGCTGGGGGAAAAACTTCAGGCTTTCTTTTTTCCACCCTCTGAAAGAAGTATGTAAGGATAACTTTTTTTAATTAATACTTGGAACGCAAGCCTAGAACTGTTATCGTCATACTCATTCACATGAAGTCTGTGTTTCATGTATATTTTACATATACTTTTCATATACTTAGCAAATAAAGCTATATATGCCATTTGTTTTATATGTGAGGGAATATTTTTGCCCGCAAAATGTCTGACTAAACAATATGGTTGATTATGCAAATTAAAATTTAAACTAGTCATACTTTTTCCTGTATTTGTGAATAAATAAACTTTATATGAAGTAACTAAAATTTAATTTATTGAGGGCACCAATATGCACGCATATGTGTTTGGCTGATGATTCTGTTTTGTATATTCAATTTTCATTTCATATTATTAATTAAAATTCAAGGGATTACATTGATTCCTGCAGTATTCTGGTGGCTGAACAGACTAACAGCAAGGAAGAACGTGAACAAATAAGTATTGAGACGACAAACAAATAATTTCCTTGAGAAACACTCTATTTCAGTATTGCAGACTTTCTCATAAAAATTACCCACAGAATTAAAGAACAGGATATAATTAAAGCACAATACTATATACTATATATGAACAAGAACAGCAATTCATATATCATTATTAATTTGTATATTTATATGCAATGAAAAGTTTAAAATCTTCCAATCTGACAAGTTATATTATTCATGGTGCATACTTATGTATAACACTGAGATTGAGTATATGTATGTTTATGCACACAAAGTACTCTATACACTCATTGTAGGAGTTTATTTACCATACACGATCAATAAACAATGTTTGAATATATTAATAAATATGGATATATGCATGCTTTCTCAGCAGTATTAAAATACCCATCAGCAATATATGATTGCTTCCTTTTTCATGTAGAGCACAATTTCAACCTCCTGACTTTGAAAGTTTCTACGAGTTTCATGGGAATGTCTCTTGATAAGGACTTTAAGATAACATCAGTCAGGATGTATTCAATCTATACTCAATTTCTAATTAGCATTAGGGATTATAGCAAAGTGCATATTTCTGAATGTTTTTCTATATACATCCTTCTCCTTAATGAAAACAGGGCCTGAAAAACAACAGGAATGATACCACCTCCTTATTATTTCAGTAGAAAGGGGATAAGCCCATTAGTCTTAAGATATTTTAACATCATTTTCACTGGATGACAAAAGCACAGAAGTTGGTAGAATTTCAATTTAATTTCTCTAGATCTATTAAAAACCTGATTGTAAAAGCTGTACAACGTAGTTTATAATGAAAAATACTCCATTATTGCCATGATTTTCTTTCTCTAGTTACTTCATGAAGACAGTTAAGGCTCAATATAAATTCTAACTCATTAGCTCAATACTGTCTCAATCCCATTGTAAATTGTTCAGAAGTAGGTAATGAAAATTCAGTCCAAACTCTCTTGCAATCAAACAAAGCAATTTTATGAAACAATGAAAAGAATCAATTATATGAGATACTTTTATTATTTTACAAGAAATTGTCATAACCTTTATGCAGTGTACATAACTGAGCTGGTTAATGCACAATTTGAATTTCATCACCTCTGATAAGTGAATGCTTTCCTCGTATTTTGAGAACTCAGACACTCTCAGAAAACATTAATGTAATTTTAAACATATCGTGAAAGTTACATCTTAGCCTTTTTTTCCTTTTTAATTTTATATTCTCTAATTCCCTGTTTTTTACCACTGTGACATACATATTTCACTCTCTAAAATACAGCACTACCCCACCACCTCTCCTTTTTTGCTTATCCCTTCTGAAGAGTTCATAGCAATCCATTGCAGCACTCCAGTTGCAGAATGCATTCCACCATGTCTTCGTGATGGCAACTATGTCATAGCTTTCCTGCTGCATAATGGCTTCCAGCTCTTCCCGTTTGGTGACCATGCTGCATGCATTGCTGTAGATGCATTTCAGTTGGACTACTGATCCGACCACCTTTTGGGAGGGAGAGGCCTTAATTCTTACAAAACCATTCTCAGATGCTTCCATGATTTCTAACACATCAATAATCCCTGTATCCTTGCCACTGCATGACTCTCCATCCTCTAGTTAGAGTGAGATGGCAGAAAAAAAGACCTTACTAAGACACTGTTCCTCCAACATTGGTATGCTTTCTCCAGGCTTGTCTCTAGTGAGCTTGATTTTATCCCTTTCCCCCTTCAAATCTAGGTTAAACCTCTTTTAATGAGCCCTGCTAACTCTTGTTTCCCCTTTGAGACAGGTGTACCCTGTCTAATACAGGGTACCTTATACCTACATACATACATATATATATATACGTCATCTATATATACCCGAATATTACAAATAATACATTAATATGTATATATTAGTAATTATATGAATATTTGTTGGTATTATAAGCAAGGAGGATGTTTGCATTTTATAGTGCAAACCCAGTAATATTTCCCCTATTTATCAGCAAGATAACAGTGCTGTTAATTTCATGCTATATGCTGATGTTCAATATGGAGATGGAGTCAATTGTGCTGTGACCCTTCCTAACCTGGTCACAGAATTTTGCACAGTCAGTCATAGTTTATAAATTATACCTTTGCTCATGTGACATAGAAATTAGAGCTTTTCTAAATCAGTACCCCCTTCTGCCTCAAAATTACAGTGATATAGCGTGATATCAAACTCAATAATAAATTGGAAGAGAGAAGAAAAGCTTCAGAAAGTGAAGCATCAAGGCTAGCATTTAGTTAGTGACAGTTTCTTTAATACTTGTAGCCTGAAATAATGTGTTAAGTTTTCTTTACATGGAAAATTATTTATAGACAGAATCTAACCTATAAGTAGTTAGAAACCACTTTCAAATAGCAGGCTGTTGTGCTCCTCAACACTTTAAGTGAACTGACACAGATACAAATAGTACTGTGTTTCTCTTATGCTAGTTAAGCAGAACAAGTTTCCTTTTAGAGGAAACAGTTATTTTCATTAATGTCAAAGGAAAATAAGTGTTATTCCTTAGACACTTTTCACTGCCTGCACAACAAAGTCAAGCTACCAGTTCTGCCACTTTTTACATTTGATTTTAATTTAATGTGTACATTGGTTTCAAAGAGTATTAAAAAGCTGTTTCAAAGAGTATTAAAAAACTGCTGCCTTCCTCTTCACTTGTTGCCCTGCTGGAGGCTTATGTTTTTCCAGTTTCCATCAGTGGTTGTCAAGTCTTTGTAATAGGATTAAAAGCTTGGACACCTGATATCCCTGGGTGCTTCAGTTCACCCTCATAAAAGCTGTTTGCTTTAAATTGAGAGAAAATCAGTTTTTAGTGGCATAATTAATTGAATTATGCAAAGTGTTCCAGATTCAGCATAACACTTTCTGAAGCAGCAATTGGAAGCTCTACATTGCATTCAAACAACATTTCAATTGATGCTGCACTAGGCTGACCATAGAGTAGTATTTTCAGGGCTTTCAAGCACAAGGGATCCAATTTTGAAATGCAAATGCTTAATGTTGAGTGCTCAAACTCCATACATATGTACTTGAATAGGCAATTTGGTAGCCAACTATGTATTTCATGTGCAATAGTGCTAATACAAGCACTCGAAATACTGAAATTAAGTTCCAAATATAAGCACACACGCTTGAAAACGGGGCTCAGATGATCTCACATTTACTCATGATGGACAACCCAATGGAACAAAATTGACAATACATTTTCATAATTCAAAAGGTATGGTACAGAATTCATTGCTTTCCTCATCACCAATATTTCAGTACATATTTTCCGTAATGTGAGTTACCTTCTCCCATAATCAGCAGTTACACAACAAACCATTATTTGTATACTGAAGTGGATCTGTAAAAGCCTCATGCCTGGATTATTTGTATTCATTAGAAGCACAATTAGGTAGCTAAGGATGGTAATAATAAATTGAAACAATTCTGGACTGGAAGGTAATGCAGCCAAGAAAAAGAAAATTAAGCAGAAAACTACACGGTACAATGTCAGCCTCGCAAACAAACGCTGATCTAAATGTACCAAGTTCATTCTAACAATCACAGACTCCTTTTCCTTTTTTATCCTGTCCCCATTAGAATTGAGTTTACTTAAATTTTGGTTCCTACAATATGAAATGAACAGTTAGTTCCCGTGATAGTCAACAGGGATTCAGCAACAGGCTCTGGAGAACTGCTGAGCTCACTCTGTGGGAGACCGACCTATCTTTAGTCAGCTGAATCGCCTGGTTCCAGAGACTACAGTGACAGACTCAGTTCAGTGGCCTAAGATACCTAAGATGGACTTAGATACCTAAGATGGCCAAAACAATTGGAGTCACGTCTTATATGGTTGGTGACTACAACACAGCACATGCAGGAGATCCCATGGCTATCTGAAGGTGTAGATCAGGCAGGATAACTGAGGATATTTAAGCTAATAGCATAAATATATGTCTAGGCAACTAAGTCAAACCTTTCTTGATTATAGGTGTTTCGTAGAAATTAAAAGTAGGCTATCCGCTATGCCCTCAGGTCTTCATCTTCCTTTCATGTGGAAAAGTTAGGTATGTCATGGCGTCCAAGAGAACATTTCAAACCTGTCTGAACGCCAGTGAAACCCAGCCCTGGCTCATGGATGGTTTCAGGTACTGTTACATACAGAAGCAATACCACATAGCAAAATGACAAAAGATAGCCTGATTTCCTACTAAAAACTCAAGCCACAATTTTGGTTGTGGGTTTGTTTGGTTTTTTTCATTTTAAGTGCTACTGTTCTTTCAGTCCCTTAATCTTTCTGTTATCTTCTGTGTTTGCTGAAACAATTTGTATCTCAGCAACAATTACCAAACAAAGCATCAATATCAGCTGTGTTGGCTCATTTTTCTGAAATGGACTATTCACGATCTAGTCTATTTATGTCCACTGGAAAATATGGATAATCAGCATGCTAAAAGTTGGTAATCTTAGCCTCCTGACAGTGAGGAAACCATTTCATAAAGTGTCCAAATCAAATCCTGCTACTTCAGACTTTGAATTGCTATAAATTTGAGATTCGATTTCTGTATAATTCAGTTTCCTAAAATCACCTGTAGTATTTACCTGCAATATATGAGTGCTGTGAGACTGTATAAACAACAGGCATCTACAGATAAAGGCATTTTTTCTAATACCTTTATGTTACTGCTATATCATTAAAGAAAAAAAAAAGCTAAACTCCTTTGCCATATGTAAACAATATCTGTCTAATAATACTGATACTCTAAAAAATATATTATTATCTCTTCTGAGACCACAAAGTGATCAGGACAGCAAGTACCATCACATGGAAAAATAAGTTTCCCAAGACTTCTCTAGAACTCTTTATATTTGGCTCTGCATAATTATTTTTCTTTTCTTTTTTAACTCCATATGCAATTTTGCATTGGTTGGTTGGATTTTTTTGTTACATAACTTACGCTCTTAAATAAGCCACGAGCAATGTGGTCTCTTAATTGAAAGGTTTTCTAATTTTCTCTAAAATAATAGGCTGATAGGTCTGGTATTTGTAGTTCTGCTATTATCAAAACAGAGCACATACATGTCCTACAGAAATAAGAAAAGGAGAAGCCAAAAGAACCTTAAAAACCACATATGGTTTCTTCTTTGATGACAACAGTAACAATGTGAAAAACAGGTTATAGCCCCAATCATGTTGACTGCTTCATTCATTCTTTTAATTTTATTGCATATTTGCTTTGTGGCAATAGCAGAGAAATTATAACTGCACTTTTCAACCACAAGACAGATTTGTACCAACTTTACTCATCTTTTCCATATTCATGTTCTGATAATAAAAACTGTAGTAGAAACTGCTAATTCCAGGAAATAAGATGGAATTCTAAATGCTGAATATCAGAGTATAGGCTTAAACGGAGAATATTTAATGTATAAAAGTTAAGAAGTGAAAGAAGTTTTTTTACAGTTACCTTCATTATTTCACCAAAAAGATTAACATAGGAAAAGCTTTTTAAAATTCAATTTAATGAATAATGAAACTGTCCAAGACAACTGAAAGCTCAGCAACTCAGTTACAGGCTGTGACACTGCCTAAAAATAGATTTTCCATTTGTCTCCTTTTACTAAGATTTCACTTACTCTCATTTCACAGATAAAAACTGGTTTATATTTATGGTTATATGATCTAATAAGACAAGAATGTAATTAAGATATGTAAAGATAAATCTTTGACATCATCATCAAAAAAAAAAAAATCAGATGATGTTGTATGCACTGTATACAGGAAAATAAGAACTGGACCACATTTTACTCTCAGGTACCTCTGTGCAAATATGTTAACTTCACACCAGAAAGTGAGAAGTACAGCTAATCCCTTGAGGCAGAGTTTTTAAAATACAAAGACTAATGAGCCATCAGAAGTCAAACAAAAGATATTCTCTCAACACGGAAAACTACATCTTTTTATCTCTCAACACAATGAACATCACAAAGTATTTAGCAAACACCTCGATTACAGATGTATCTGCTATTTTATTAAAATTTCCCATTTTATAGATTATTTCTCCTTGTATGTAATTGTGGATATTAATACTTTTGTGTGGTTAGAGAACAGCTAAGAGTGAATATGCCTGACTGAGTAAATAGACACAAACTAGTAAATAGACACAAACCAGTAGTTTGTCCACATTTTGCCCGACCTGCTGCAGCTGTGTTAAATGGAAAAATAGTTGATGCAAGATACTGGGCTTTGAAAGCACTGAAATTAAAAGCCAGAAGGCCTCTGTAAACTCATGTTCAATCTATTCTGAAGAAGATGCACCAGGGATGAAAAAGCAAAGCAGAGAGGTTAATGTATTACATATGTTTACTGATGATTTTTTTAAATATTGCTGAATTAAAGGGTTTTTCAATTTCCAGCACAAATGCTTTAAATGGTTGCACACAGAAAGCTTTCTTAAACATCACTTTTCAAAATTTTACTCACTGAATCTTTTACTCATTTTCTTATGAAACAAGGCTAAATTCTCAAAAAACAGTCCTTATTAATCAACAGATTAACATCCAGTCTTAGGCAAAATTGATTGCAAGGTCTCACAGCACTCACAGAACTCACAGCACTCACATCCCTATGCTCTCCAGAAACATAACCTCAGATCGGCTGCATGAAATTCCACCAGGTGCAGCAAGTCTCAGGCACTCTCCAGCGAACATGGTTTTCCTTTCAATGCTGTGTCTCTTCCACACTAGAAAACCTTTCCAAGAAATCCAGAAGGCTGCACAAAGACATAGGCTCACAAGCCCATCTTCTCCTTCTTTGGAAAGCAGGTGGTAACTAAAAGCTTTGTGAGGAGTTGTCTTAACTTTTGAGATGTCTGTACAGCTTTCATTTAGCTCTCGCAAGACCATTCTGATGTAGTCCATAATTTTTAGGTCTTATATAAACTTTTTGTAAATTTGCAGCATGTAATAAGCTCACATCTCAAAGGAATCTAGTGATTCTTGCTATTATTATTAAAAATGACATTTTTCTAGTTTTTAGCTACACAACTTCATTATTTTGGTGTTATATGAACACACATTTATGTAGCTTTATGTTACAGGCACACACAAACTACACATGTAAATACATTAATGGTACAACACTAGAATTTTACTGAAAAATATCTTCTTTTCATATACAGTAAGCCCCCGCCTGTTTGCAGTCAGCATCTCTGTGGTTTCAATTGTTCATGACTTATTTTTCAGCAAAAAATGGGCCTGTGCACATGCACAGATAACGCCGCGTGTGCAGACGGCTCATGAATATGTAAATGAGCTCTGCCCATTGACCCTGCCCCCCACAGACCCTGAGTGTTGTCTATTTGCACCGTTAAGGGGAAGAGGAACTGCCGCCATCACCCTGGAGACAGCAAGGCCACGGTGCTGCTTCTGGGCACGGCACAGCAGCAGCGAAAGCAGGGGCTTTCAGGGCTGGCCCAGTGGTGAAAAGGGAGCAGGCACCAAAATTAAAGCTCCCTCAAGGCAGCAGTATGTACTTTGTTTCTAACACAAGAGATGTTTGTGTAAAAATCTGGGATGTGGGACGGGCAAAGGGAGGGGAAGGGGTGGACAGGGAGGAGTGGGGCTGCAGAAGCTGTGCTAGGTTCCACTGGGACCCTGGGAAGCATTCTTTACATGTGCTCCACAGCCCACATATTTGAAGTAGTTTCAAAGGCTGTACTCAACACTTGGACTCCCACCGTCGTCCCGGGAATGCTCCGAGTACTGGGGTTGGCTACAGAAAAGCCTGGTCCCATTGCTGAGGCAACAGTATAGCAAGGCAGTGCTGTCTGGAATCACCTCAGCAAGCAGCACCACGCTTATCGGACTCAAAAACCCCTCATCGCTTGCCAATGCCCAGCAGGGGTGCAGCTCATGGATATGTAAATTAGCCACAAGCTGGGTGGGAAAGGGTTACCATGGTTACTGTGCCCTGGACGGACTGTCAGTGGCGGGGGGCGGGTGGGCGCCAGCATCCTGATCTGTTGTGGTGCCACCAATGGCTTGCCCTGCCATGGCCACCGTCCCTGGGACAGGCTGCCTGCTCCATCTCTGATGCAGCTGCAGTGTCCCCGCTGCCATGTCTATACAGTTGTATTGACGTTAAAGAAACTTTTGCCACCAGAGACCAGAGGCTAACAAAGTCTCTGATATGATGGGTGGACATCCTGAAAGCCTTGATCCCACCCTACTGTTGGGATAGCTAGTCCGCTTCCATTCCAGGGGGCTGGTCAGAAGGGGAAACCTCTGCCATGCCAAGCCATTTCCTCTTGGCACGGCAGAGGTTTCCCCTTCTGCCCTTTCACCCGACATCAAGGCAGGAGCAAGTGGTGAAGCTGCTATCCATGTGCACTCTGGGGAAAATGTTACAGAGAAAGGGAGGTCAGAGCCACCAGCAACTGCCCAGGGGCAACCAGTGCTGTTTGCACATGTGGTGAAGGTCACTTCAGCCCTTGTATCTGCGAACACAGCTGTGCGTCCCATTGCTAGGTGACGAACTGCTGCTACACTGACTCTGCAACCCAGTTCAGCTATGCCCACACCACCACCCCTGCCACAAATTATAATGAAAACTTTTTAAACAGAAATCAAAAGAGGGTAAAAGCCTACGGTCAGCACTGTTGCATTCCTGGAAAAAGAAAACCCAAACAAAACACCTGCCCCACAAACAAAGCAGTGGTGACTGTTCTCTGGACTGGCATCTGTGTCGCAACCTTGCTTGCATCACAGCCCCCTCTTAAGCACAGGTTGAGTGCATCACAGGCCGTTTGACAGCAGTGACTGTCTCAGCCCACGCAACTGCGGCTTCCGTCGCGGAGCGCCAGGGTACTCACGCTGCCGCTACATCCAACACTGCTGCCATTCCCCAAGCCTCCCACAGGGTTCTGCTCTGGAGCAGCATGGGATGGTGGCCTGGGGCGAGCTGCCCTGTGTTTGTCAGAGCAGTGCGGCGCCTCCGACATGTTTGGACACAAGAGACACACACCAGCAGCCCTGCTAAACCCCAGCATAGACCCAGCAGGGAATAAAAGGGGCAGGAGGCTGCGTGCCATATTGGCTCTGCTGGGGGGACAGTCACTGGCTCCAGGGCTCCCAGCAGCATCAGCTCCTATGGGGTTTCTGTACTCAGAAATGTGGCTCTGGTCCAAAAACCAGGAAAGGGTCGGGAAGAGGCTAAAGGGACTTCCTTAGCTTTCCTGAGGTGGAACAGGGTGCAGGGGGGGTTCCAGAAACACCCTCTCACCCTCAGGAGCTGAGGGGTTGGGGCAACAGGCAGGGCTTAATTGCACATTCACGAGTTCACTCTCTGTGACTTGCTGGGTTCACGCTACCTGGCCGGACCCATTCACCTGTGAAAACCAGGGGCTGACTGCACTTTGATTTGTAAATGGAGACTATATGTCCACCACCTCAAAATCCAGTTATTTACAGCCCAGCAAACAAAATCTTATAGTGCTTCCTACATTCAAGAATAACACATACTTTAGTTTGTGTTTGACGTGGACCAAGAATGGTTATGACAGCTGTTATTCAGTACTTCAGTATGCTACAGTAACTTCATTGTACACTTAAGCCTTTAGGGTTTTTTTACAGTTCTATGTTCCAAGACAGATGACCCTGACATTCTCTGACTTAAAGAAGGAAATCTTACCTAACAGTTTATGGATTCCCATCTCTTGGTTTAGGACTGCTGAAACTGTTTCTGCACACAATTTATTGTTTTCTCAGGATGACAATGATAAAATGACAACTAGTATGACTAGTATTAACAGTAGCAGCACTAATAATATGTGACACTTAGAGTAGGTGGGCACTCTTATAGTGTGAAAATACTGTAAGAAACTACATATATACTGAGGCTACAAGGAATTTCCCTCAGCAAAGAAGGTGTACGTATAAATGACATGGACGAGGGAATTCAATCCATCATCAGCAAGTTTGCAGATGATACTAAGCTGGGGGCAAATGTTGAACTGCCAGAGGGGAGGAAGGCCCTCCAGAGGGACCTTGACAGGCTGGAGAGATGGGCAGGCTCCAACAGTATGAGGTTTAACAAGACTAAGTGCCGGGTTCTTCACTTCGGCCATAACAACCCCATGCACCGCTACCGGCTGGGGGAGGAGTGGCTCGAGACTAGCGAAGTGGAGAGAGACTTAGGTGTACTGATTGATAGGAAACTCAATATGAGCCAGCAGTGTGCCCAGGTGGCTAAGAAGGCCAATGGCATCCTGGCCTGCATCAAGAACAGTGTGGTCAGTCGGTCCAGGGAGGTTGTCCTCCCCCTGTACACGGCGCTGGNGGTGAGTTGGACTAGATGATCCTTGTGGGTCCCTTCCAACTCATAATTTTCTGTGATTCTGTGATAAATGCACAATTGCTTCTCACAGTTGCTGTTGTTTATGCAAAAAGGATCATTTTCTCTTTAAGGTTTAGACTATTAACATTCTCTATTTGTGTATTGATACACTATTCAGAACTGCTGCTGCTTTTTCTTACTGAAGCCTTACAAAAATGATCAAAGGCAAAATTTTCAACACAACGGGAGCTAAAAGTATTAAACTGGATTAAGAGAGTAGGAACGTGAAAGTGATACATCTTAAACAGTAAATTTCTCAAATATTTCCTTGGATTTTTGTGATTTGTGGGGGAGGAGGATATAAACTACTTTCTAATTCATTTTGGTATTTTTGTTCCCTTTTTAAAATGGAAAGAAATCACTAACATATGGCTATTTAACACAAAATATTTATTTCAAAAGATGTCTGGATCACTGTTACCAGCAGTTATGTCTAATAGCAAAAATTTGCACCTAATGTGCAAGAGACAAAGAGTCAAGCCAGTGTTTGACACAAAAGCCTAATGTCATTAAATGATAGCATTTTATGATAATTTATTCAATATTGGCTTTACAGTTGTCTTTTTTTTTTTTTCCTGTAATAGTTTTAGGATAAGGAAGTTCACCTAAGCTATTCCACCAAGATTTAGTACTCTGAACTTTATGAAGCCCACATGAATTCTAGTCTTTGGAGTCATTCCTATGTCTTAGCACTTTATATCAAACCAGCTAGTGAAGAAGGTACACACCTCTTAAGTGTACTTTAAAAAATAATTTTACCTATGACTAAGACAAAATTCCCACAATATTTACATCCAGATCTTATTTAGTAAAAGTCAGGATGGCACACTCTTCCAATGGTCAGAAAAAGACATAAGTACACATCCTACTTCTCAGCAATCTGCATTCAGTCCTCTGCATACCAAATGGATAAAGATGTTTCTGTGTGATAAGTCACGAAGCCTTAAGACCTATAAACAAGACATTACCACACATTAACAGTTTACATTGATCAACCTAGTATTGAATGATGGAAACACAGAATGATTTGGGTTGAAAAGGGGCTTAAAGATCATATAGATAGTTGCAACCTCCCCACTATGGTGGGGAGTTTACATCAAGTATTTGTAGGCATCCTCATCCTAAGTTTTTCAAACCGTATGAAAACACCTCAGATGGTAGTCTGGATTCCGTTAGAGTGGTCTGAAAGTTGCTTGAAATTTTTCTACTGCTGGAGCTGGCAGTGAATTTTATGCTGCTCAATTAAAAAAAATAAAACAAAAAAGCAACAGTATCAATTTCAGATTGAAAACTCTTTTCGCCTTGAACTAAAATAAGGGACAAGAGCCAGAGGATTTTCTGATGCTTCAGGAAAAAATATGTAAAAATCTGTCACAAATTCCAAATTTTTTTTAATTCTGATATTTTTTCTTCAAAATGACAATGAACGTTTTTTCAAAAGCTTTGTTTTTGCAAACAATCCGTTTTTTCAAACGGATTTCTGAGGGAAAAAAAAAAAAGCTGAATTTCTCACTTTTAAATCATCAAATCATCAAGACATTGGACTGTTTAAGAAATAAATTGGGAGGGTACCATGGGAAACAGCCCTTAATGGCAGCGATGTCCAGGAAGGCTGGACATACTTTAAGAATGAGCTCATGAAGGCGCAGGAGCAGGCGGTCCCAATGTGCCGAAAAATGAGTCGGAGCGGCAGAAGGCCAGCCTGGATGAGCAAAGAGCTCCAGAAAGAACTAGGGGGAAAAAGGAGGATTTACAGCCTTTGGAAAAAGGGGGAGGGAAGTCAGGTTGTGTTTAAGGAAGTTGTCAAGTCATGCAGGAGAAAAACTAGAGAGGCAAGAGCGCAGATGGAACTCAAACTAGCCATCTCTGTTAAGGACAATAAGAAATGTTTCTGTAAGTACATCAAAAGTAAAAAGAGAGGCAGCAACAACCTTCACTCCTTATTGGATGCAAAAGGGATGAGTAAAAGTAGAGATGATGAAAAGGCAGAAATACTTAATACCTTCTTTGCATCTGTTTTTAACAATAAGACAGATTGCCTGCAGGACAACTGGA
>WEKX01000430.1:44456-73772 GCA_013390025.1 Pitta sordida
GTACTCGGCGCTGGTCAGACCACATCTTGAGTACTGGGTCCAGTTCTGGGCTCCCCCAGTTTAAGAAGGATGTTGAGCTGCTTGAGAGGGTCCAGAGAAGGGCAACAAGGATGGTGAAAGGACTGGAGAACAAGCCCTATGGGGAGCAGCTACGGGAACTGGGGCTGTTCAGCCTGGAGAAGAGGAGGCTCACAGGTGACCTCATTGCTGCTTACAACTACTTGAGGGGAGGTTGCATTCGGGTGGGTGTGCATCTCTTTTCTCAGGCTGACAACACCCTGACAAGAGGATACGGCCTTAAGCTACACCAGGGGAGGTTTAGATCGTATGTTAGGAGGAGGTTTTTCACAAAGAGAGAGATCTCTCATTGGAATGGTCTGCCCAGGCAGGCAGTGGAGTCGCCATCCCTGGAGGTGTTTAAGAGAAGACTCAATGACGAGCTCAGTGACATGGTCTAGATGGTGGGAGGCTTGGATGGATGGAGAGTGGTGCTCATGGTTCCACGCTTGTAGGCCTGATGCCTGGGTGGGCGTTTTTTTGGGAGTTGGACTAGATGATCCTGTGGGTCCCTTCCAACTCAGAATAACCTGTGCACCTGTGAACAGACATGAAGTGCTGAAAATACTAGTACCAATATAATTTAGACAAAAACCTTAGACATTCCAATATAATGTTCTTTTCTTGCAAAACTGATGGAGAGCAGGTTTAGCAGATCTGAATGTCTGGGCTGGCCCATACTAACGCAGCTGCGAGAGAGTGGCAAGTTTTTAAACAAGTCTAGTATACTGGCACTTGAAACAAAAGTGCAGGAATTTCTATATTAGTCAGACTCAAACTCATTTTCAAGGGATCAAACTCAGGTATTTTAGTGTCATCTTAATGTTCTAATTTCTTCCTCCAAAGCTTAGAAATACTAAAATCAAGTGAAAATATTTGAATACTGAAAGATATTTCTATTTTTCTACTGAATTGTCACGGAAGCCGAATCATTGCTGCTGTTGAAACCTATAACAATGAATAGTGGCCCGATGGCAGACATAAAAGATATTTTAGTGAAAAATTTTAGCTTGCAATTTTGCAAAGTTGTAACTGTGATTACTAAAACCAGAGTCTATACAGAACCTGTACTACGTATACAAATCAACACATTCTTGTTGATTTGTACATTTAAAAGACAACATTCAGTATAATTTTTAAAAGCATCCTGACAGAGAAGTTACATGGGACATTGCAATTTAAGCAACATTTGTAACCTAAAATATTCAGAACTTGACTGAAGTAACTTATCCTGAATTTCCATTTTGTCCTGGTGTTTTTTCACTTCAAGACAGCATCGTTTAGTTTATATCTTGATTTACATTATACATTTATGGATTTATTAGATATATAATACACATTTTCCAATATACATATACTTTCCCCATGACTAAAGAAAATTCTCAGTGCTTTTAAACTATCACATAACAAAATTTTATTTGCATTCCATATTTTTTTAATTTTGGCATATTACTAACAAGTGAAATGAAAGCAGATCCTGAAATGGTGGAATTTCACATAAAGTGACTATAATCAGACACTGATGCAGACTACAAATGACCTGCCTATATGAATGCTATTCAAAACTATAGTTGAAGAATGGCAGTGAAAGCAGAAGTTTGGTATAAGGCCACATGACTCAAGGCAATAATTAGTTAATAATTAGATCAATACTTACTCCCTGACCGTTCAGACACTCCCTGAAATATAGTGGCCGTGTTGTACCAAACCTGTTATGCTAAACTTGAGCTATGCCAAGAGCACACTGCATGGTCAGCAGAACCTCATAAGGAACAAATTATTAAGCCATAATGACTCACAGAATTTCTTTCAGATGCTCATCATTAGAGAAATATTCTACGGAATACGCAAACACACGGGACACTCGTGTCCACTAAAAATGTCAACTATAGCATGGTTCTGTACTCTACAGTTACATTGCAAGGCACAGAAATACTTGCTGCCCTGAAGGATAAAGATATTGACAAATTTCAGTGTCAGAAGAACCATTATTTTAATTTGGTAGACCAAACAAACTGCCAGACTGCATGGTACACTTTGAGAACATTGCAGACCTCCACACAGGTGTGAGCTTTCAGTCATGAAAAACAACTTGGATCGAGTACATGAAAGTAAAAGCAAATCAGGGAAATATTTCAAGATTAAGGCAAATGCCTATTGTAATGCAACTGAAAGGATTTTTGACATTACAAATAATTCATCTTAGAATTCAGTGACATTTACTATGAAAATATGTTTTAAGTCTGTTAAAACTGGCTGCAAAATGTTTACAGCAATTTTCTGAAAGCAACTCCAGATTCTTGTTTAATCCTACTACTTCAGGAAAGCTGCTCTTAGTTAAAATACAAAAATTGTAGTTACAAGGTTTCTGCAAACATAACTGCCATTCCATTAAGGAAATGGCACAGCAAACAGTAAACAGTGGCCCCAAGGGAAATGTAAGTATTGATTTTATTACTATGTTGGTTGGTTTGTATTTGCAATTGTCAACTCTAATTTTAGGCTGTGCATTAAGTATCCCTGTAATAGCTAAAGGAAAAGAGAAAATATTAATTAGAACATATTGATAAGGTTTTTCTAAGTCTTGGATTTAATGCTTACTAAGCACATATTTTTAAAACATACAAACCTACTTCTTGCTTATAAACGTAGCTAATAAATGAATAGCCAGAAACTATAATTACATGGATTATATGATACTTTTGTGCATCAAGGAATCTACTGGATGCAATTACTTAAAATTAAAATTAAAATGAAGTGCAAAGGTATTTATTATTGCACATGGCTAAGTCATGGCAAATAAGCTTGAAGTTAACAATTAAATACATTATAAAATACAGAAATTGATCATGAATTTCATCCCAGTAACTGCGTTTTGATAGATTCTTATTCACCATATAGCCTTGGAGCATAAATGTCTGTTACACACAGAAACTGCAGATACTACTAAAGGTAATTCATGACCTTGTTTCCCCACTCTTCAATTAATTTAAAACACTACTTACATAAAACCAAATTTATACATCATTATTTGTTCCTGATAATATCTACACATCCTTAACTAGCAGAAAAGACTCATGACTCATTTTGGTACTGAACTCCAAGAAGAAAAGAGTAGCAAACAGATCAAAGTAATAAATAGAAAAGAAAGATTTAATGCTTCTGCTTCAAAGTTTCACAATCTTCCTATATGAGATGAAAACATGGTAAATATCCAATAGTGGTAATTTCAAACAATGCAAGACTGATTGGACAATTCACAGGAAAAGGATTTCCTACCCATATGTACTTTGCATTTCAGTTTACACTATGACTTGCACAAAAAGTCTTCTCGAAGCGCCAGCTGATGTAGCTGAAACTTCAGAAAAAATCCATTCCTCATAGATTACTTATTTAAAGTATCAAATTTCTAAAAGTATCTAAAACCAACTGCCATCTGCAGTGTTGTCAACTTTTGTATCACTAATCCTGGTATCACTCGTACTTAAAAATCTTTGCTACAAATACATGATGATTTCAGCATCTCAGTTTAGACTAAAGAAAAGAAAAATCTCTGTTTCTTTCAGTGGTGTATCATAATATCCCAGATTTTGTGGATGTCTCTGCAGCTGAGTGAGCATTACCATCTTGAAGTTACCTCCCCAGGCATGGCTACACTTACAGCTCTGCCAGGGACCTCAGGCTTCTGGGGTGCAGCTGGACATTTATTCTGGGCTTAGCACTGTCCTATCTAAACACCCTGTTGACTATGTTTTACCTTGTCGTGAAGCTTTGTTCTAAACTGTAATGGGTTGACCTCAGCTGGATGCCTCCCCTATAGCCCTCCCCCTCACTACCGAAACCTGACCACAGAAACCAAATACATAAGCATTAATAAAGGAGTAGATTACAAGCACAGTAGTGTCAAAACATTATTTTTCAGGTAAATGGCTTGCAACAGGTCTGTACCTACCTCAGAATCTACATGTACTATACAAACATACTGACTGTTGAGATAGATAGGGAGGGTTGACAGGTTTCTCCTATTCTCTTGACAACTGTCAGAAGAAAGGAAGGTCTTGCTGAATATTTTCCTTCCCTTACCCACACTACTTGCATGGAGCACACACGGAGACAGATGTACTTCAGGGGATGCAGAAAGGGCATATCTGTAGCTCAGTGTTCTCTTCTCTCATACCCAGAGAGAGTCAAGCACAGAAGACACCACCAGCACCTGGTCTCCACCAAAGCAGAGCCTCTCTCAGAGCTGGCCTGGGAGCCGAGCAAGAAAAGACTTTCCATATGTATCTCCCTGCAGATTATGCAATCTAATATGATTTGCAGAAGTCTGAAAGTGAATAAACTGAAGTATGTTATGCTTGGCATGTACCGATACACACAGACATATAAAAGTTCATGAACCAGGTTTGTTATGTGTGTATTTAAACTTTCTTTCCTCCCAGGGGACACCAAGATCTTAGTCTATCAAACTCTAAATAGGACTTAGGTGGTGCTGAGTGGATTGTTCAGGGGTCACCTGATAAAAGTAAACCTCATTATTCATACTGATTATTAAAATATGTGGCTATTGATTTCACTGAGCTTTATTTATATTATGCAGCTGTATCTTTGCTACCAGATATTTCAAGTATACATAAAAATACACAAATAAAATACTGAACCTAAATTACAGTGTTTAATTTACTAGTTATAAATTTTCTGCCACGGCATAGAAGGGCTTCAGCAATGTGAGTACAGAATATCAGTAGGAAAAATGAAATGCAGACTTTTAATTGTGTAAATTAGAATGCAATGAGCCCTGGTCAAACAATTCTTTTACAGAAGATTTCATACCTCAAGCAAATGCAGAAGTTTTAATATAATAATTTCTGAATTTACATATAATAATCAATAACTATAACGCCTGGACAGGCACTGGAATACAGCTAAAGTTGTTTACCTCAATATTATTTCAATATTTCTTTTCATAATAAAATGTTTCTGTAACTAATGACATATGATTATTTGAAATTGCTAGTAAAGAAATTCTGTTTCTGTTATTATTGTCTAACAAGACCACAACATTGCATCAGTTAACAGGCCTGAGAATGCAGGCAACAGAAGCAAAAAACAGCCCTTTGAGTAAAAACTTCTTTGCGCATTAAGCAAGCAAACCCATGTAATTTCATGTTTAGCAATAATAACTGTATACTGTTCCTCAAAGGAAAATTCGCTGTGCCTGTTTCAGTTACGCCAGATCTTATTACCAGCATTTATTCTAGTAAAAAATTTGAATTATAGCTGGAGAACCCATGATTTCCTTCTTTATGTCAGAATATATATATTTTTTAAAAAACCAAGAACAAGAAGAAAGGTAAGCAAATTTCAGTGTTACTTGAACCTAAAGAAAAAGAAAATATGAAAGAAATCAGCATTATATATTGCTAACGTAGCATTAACAAAATCATTGGCAATTTTATACAGCATTTACATTTTAAATACTCAGAAATAAAAGTGTTTACTCTCAGAGAAATCTCTATTGTGTTGATGAAGAACGCATTGCCCCTAAAAGCTTCAAATCTTTCCACTCCACACCCTGACAAAAGTTCAGTGATCTGCTGCTCAGAGACACATTCTAACTGTGCTAATATACCTTTCTGCCAATACAAGAGAACGTTGATGTGTCTGCTAGTTTTCTCCCAGGGAAACTGGGTTACATTCCTGGAAGCAGCTGAAATTAAAAGGAGTTGTTAATTTTGTGAGGAGGTTAAAGCATTTCAAAATACACACTACTCAACTCATAGGAATTTGGAATGCCTTGCGTAAATAGCTCTAGTTGGTGACATTTTCTAAGGCTAAAGAAGTTGCTTAGAAAAATGTCTTGCAGTGAGACTTAGAATCACTAGTAAATCAAACATTGAAAGTTCAGTACTTGATTAACATGTCCTACAAGGAGGTTTTATAACAATACAAAACAAAATTTCTGCACGTTATCATATGAAACTTCAGCATATAAACTGAACATTGGGAACAGAGATGTGCATCATAAGGGTTTGACACACAAACCTTCTGAAAGAAACTCCGAGTTTCTCTTCCATGAATCAGTTTATTGTATCACAGATGGTAGCCCAGGAGGGGAAATGAGTTCTGCAGACTCACCACCCACCGGTAGGGGAGGGGAGGGAGCAGACACTGAGGCTAGTTTTGACCCCACTCCCTAGAATACCGAACAGAATCGCTTGAAGTCACAATTTCCTTCTTACACGGCTCCCAGGGCAGCATGCAATTATGTACTGCAACTGGCTTAGGGCACGCTGGGTCCACAATTAGTCCCTTGACCTTGCTGAGATTAACTGTGTGAGCAAGGTGAGCGTGACACCTCTCTCTCTCAAAATTCTCAATTATTTAATGCAACTAATGTAACAGTAATTTCCCTGCATCTTAAAAAAAAAAAATTGCTTGCGATCATAAAAAGAGATTTGCCTATAAACTCAACTAAAAGGTCAAAATGATAGTTTTAATTTAGAGTTTTCATAGCTTTCTTAATAAAATGAGTATGAATATAGATTGTCACTTTATTTCTACTTTCCATTAAAAAGCATAGGATTTTCTTCTACTTTCTGTAATAGGTTTATTAGTTATAGCTCTATTACAACAATACTCAAGGAAGTTCCATTCATATCATAGACAATTATCTGTGATAAAGCTCATGGCAGAAACTGTAGATGGAATAAATGCTGACATGGGTACATTAATGCATATGCCACTCACATCGTGTCAGGTACAGCTACCCCTTAGGTTTGAAGATACACATACTCCTTTCAGCACTTTGGCATGTCTCAAGTAATTAGAAGCCATCTGCTGAAATCTTCTGCATTCAGTCTCAAACAGCCATCTTGAAATGGTTGGGGCTTTTTGTCATGCTGGAGGGCATACCTTTCCCTCTATTCTCAGGCTGAAAGAGGCCTCAGACAGTGAGCAAGAATGACATCATACAGGGGAAGAACACTGCCAGGAGTTTGATCTAGGCTGTCCAATTAATTGTCAGTGAGTTGAAACAATGAAAATTCATTAAACAAATAGAAATCCAAACTTTGAAATTAAGGATGAAATGTGGGTCAGTTTGGGACTCAATCAAAAATTAAATAATCCATAATAGCCAATTAAAATAGAATATCAGGAACAAGTGAGGCAGGGAGAGATGGCTCAGTTAACCGCAAAGCAAGCAGAATGTGTTTCTACTCATCTTGTAGCCAAGATACAACATACACCTACAGCATTCAGCTAATTGGCACAGAAGTTTGTGTCTATGGTTGCAGAGGTACACTTTTCAGGGCAACATTCAAATACCACTGCAAACCTGAACACCATGAAAGGTCTATATTTTAATCTTCCTGTTGGAGAAGACCCATGAGTGGGGTTGGAACCTTTCTGTAACACCTACCTTCCACACATTGTAGAAAAAATCATATGCCTTTCTATCTAAATGTCAAATAATGAGACAGACATAAACATAAAGAATAAAATACATCATGGTAATATACTCTGAATGATTAAACATACTGAGTCCTAAACCCATTCAGGCAATGTGATTTCAGTTCAGCGATATTTTCTATAAGATGTATGCAATATGATACAGTGAGGGAGTTGCTTTGACAGAACAGGAGCAAACAATAAAATATAAACTGAGAAAATACCCAATCATATAGTTGAAGAACATTTCTGAGTGCACAGTATTAAAGGAGATCAAAAAGGCAACTAACCCATGCATAATACACGAGTAGTGAGAAGTAACCTCCAGAACTTCCACATAAATCAGTTAGTTATACAGCACAATGAGCCAAAGTTTAGTGAAACAACGTCTCAAAACAATAAAAAATAATTATTGGAACAGCTGACTCTACAGCATGTATGACAAGATGATGCTTTTTAGTAATCCTGAGTAATTAAAGATGTTGCTTTGGTCAGTGACCATAGTTGGCTTAACAAGAAAAATCACAAGAACGTGATTTAGACAGCTCTCATAAGACATCTGTCTTAAAGCATGGCCTTAAAAAAGCAGATTATAAGAGTCCCTGAATCTACTTCATTTCAAATGGCAAAAGTGAGTCATGCAAGCCTTATAAAGCCTAGATCTCTTCCTACACCATCTTTGCTGTTCTGAGGACAACACTTTGAAGTGGAGTCAATGCAATGCCTGAGCCAAAGGATCATTGTGGTAGGAAGAACAGAGATGACTCAAAAGCTGATCTTCCAAGCAGCTGTGATTAAGAATGTAAGCTTGTATACTGAAAAAATTAACATAAAGATTATTAAGCATAATGAAAAATTAAAATATTCATAACTATGTCAGTAATTTTTTACTCAGGATGAAGCAAATTTATCAGTTAGGAAATATGAAAGGACAATACTTCTTTGTACAATAGTACAAATGCTCTTTCAGCAATCCACATAAAAATTTTGTATATGATTTTGAGGATATTTTGCACACAAATACAGAATCTTATAAAAAACCGTGAAATAATTTGGAAGATTTTGCAAATGGCTATTTGATGCAATTAACTTCTTATAAGAGAGTTTATGATTGCAAAGAAATCTACCAAGTTTTCAAAACTTAATGCAATTGTCTAGATGTCCTTAGCCTATACAGTGGGGTTTTTTTAGTAGTTTTTCATTGATTTGGATGGGAAGAAATCCTGCAGGCACACTACCTTCACCTGTTCAAGATAAATTCTCAACTATACAGAACCCTGCAACTCCCTTACTCAAACCACTGGAGTCATACCCCAATAGTACTCAAGGTAAAATTATTTTTGGCCGACGAACCAGAAAATCTCACCTATCTATTAATCAATTAGTGTGTCAAATTGAAGCTGTATTACAATACTATTTTGTAAAGCCAGTAATATATCTATCTTTCCTTGACAGAACAATTAATCACATGTTAAAGGTGGTTTCTGCAAGTACGTGTGGTGCAAATTTGCTGCTTGTGACCACAGAAGTATCCAGATAAGCCCTGGCTGAATCTCCTCCAGCTCATCCTGCCTCTCTCCACACTTACACGAACATAGCTTCTCCCATTAATAAAGGCCTAGAAGAATCACTTACAATGTGAGAAATCTAAAGATACTCAGAAGGCAAACAGAGAAGCGAGAGGTGTTAAACCTGGTCTATAACCTCCCTTATGCATCAGAGCCAACAACAGGAGCCAATGAGCAGAAGCTCACTAGCTGGAAAACACAGAAGTCAGGAAACCCCAGGAGACTCGTCTTCAAAAGGCAAATGGGGCCCACTATTAGGCAGTATGCATTATTCAAAGTCCAAAAAAAGAGCACAAACATACACTCAGGGCCTCTAGAGCTTGGTTAGTAGCTGCAACCACAAAAAAGGGAAAAGCTAAAGATCTACTAAAATTGCCTTAACTATGAAGTTCTGTAATTAAAAGTGAAATCAAATAGAGAAACACAGAGAAAATAGAGGAGTAGACGTTGGTTTTCTTTCTGTATGTTGACTTTATTAAGGAAACATTTCCCCATTCCTTCCCCCAAGACATCTCTTTCTTTCATTTATTTGCTATGATTACTAATATTTTCTTTTCCCACTAAACAAGCATAACCTGCAACAGTACAATGAAGCCATTTATGTCTAAATTCTTGTTGCACTTGGGATTTTTCTTTATATGTTTTGTAATTGTTACAGTTGGTTTATAACTTTTATGTCTCAGATGTAAAATGGAAGTAGAATACAACCTTTTTTACTCTACTCTGATTAACACCTGTAAGAACACAAGAGATACACAAAAATAATCAATTTTTTTTCATAAAAGAACTCCTTCTCTAATTACTTTGTTTTAGAAAGCTACTGAAAACCTCCCCTGATAGGTATTAAACCAGCACCCAGTTGGTGCTTTATTGTCTCTTCAACAAAATGATTTATTGTTTGTAGTCTGAAAGCAAAAAAGGAGGAAAATTACATTTTCTTGTAGCAGTAGCAGCAGCCCTGTCACTTGCTGTAATCTTCTTTGAAGATTACAATGACCAATACTATAATGGTACTAGAAATAGTTAACTCTAACAAAGCCACTTACACAAAAGCAATGACAACTGAGATCATTGTACCTCATGATGATTTAACCTTAGATGTAAAATCTCGTATTCCTTACCTCAGCATGACCTTCTGTGATGTTCAAATATTAATTTGTCTCCTACTTTGGAGTCTGGACATAACTGATATTTTTTTTAATTATGTATTTCATAAAATTTCAAATGCAAAAAATTTAATTAAGTAGAACAGGCAAAAAATACCACAAAAATTCAAGAAGAGAAAATCACAAATCCTTTAGGTGTGTGTCTAAGGTATGAATAGCAAACTAGTTTTAAGATGACTAATTTTCTGTATCAATGAGAATTTAATGCTTTTTTTGTAATACACTGATTAAAAGGGTTATTACTGCATATAGAAAAAGTGTTGTAAACAGGCAAAAGATATTTGTATCAAGCTGTGTACCTAAAAACAAATCTACAAGATACAAACACACACACACATAGGCATGCACAGCAGATAAAAAGTTGGAAATTCAAAATGCCTTTGATGAAAGAGGTTAATTACAAGAGTGATGGTGTTGTGAGTGCAGGAAGCTTTTTATCTTTTAAACTTCCAAGTACAGCTCTTTCACTATATTCTTCAGCAATTCCAAGGAATCTGGAGTCAGTATTAGCAGAACATAACTTCAACACATCCATGAAATTCCGGAACAGTTTTGTGAAGTTGGCTGGACTATCTTTTATTTGAACTATAGAACAACTGGGATTTCTTTTGATTTGGAAACTTCTGATACTACATGAGAATAGAGACAAAGCAGAGAAATACGTGACGTTCCTAATGGAGATGTTTGTTGATAAAAACTTGGGATGATTTGTATCATGGACTGAATATGACTGGTCATATATCTAGAAAATTCCTTTATGCCATAATCACCATGATTTATCTTCTTTCTCTTTATAAACTGATTCTATTTAGACAAGGCTGAGAACATGTACTAAAATACCTTTAAAACAGATAAGAGATCACATAATCATATAATTATCTAGAAAGTGATTATAAGTGATCACCAATCACATTATCTATTCTGGAAATTCTGAAATTTTGAAATATCTTTACTGCCTTATTAGTGACACTATCTGCGCCCTGAGACAAGGGAACTGTGTTGCACATGCAACCGCAAGCACTGGAGGTCTAGGTTGCATGCATATAGGAATCTGCTGTCATTTCAGGTGTCCCGTGATATCTGATGTATCTCCACAGGGCTTGCAAATATGACAGAGCACCTAGCTGCATATGATCTCTGCCATTCAGGAGTGGAAGTTGGAAGCCAAGTGGGATGCCCGAGGGCATTCCAAATGGTACAAGGTACCTGCACTGAAACAAGTCTCTGATGTCTTGCTTGCTGGAAGCACTTTCATGATGGCAAATTGTCAGAGAGTAGAAAACTCCTCAGTAAGCTGCATAATGTCCAGGCAAAAAGTTTGAGTGGAACAATTTTCTCATGCAATCTTTAGATAATCTTCAAAGTACTGTCCAGAAAAGTGTGATTTATACCCTGTACTCTTCAGCTAACAGAAAAATCATACCATAGTCTGTAAGTACTTGCTCATTTAAGTTCACACATAATTTAGGAGTTTTAAATACATATAATCTAGAATAAAGCTTCTATTTTTAAAACACATTACCTTTTAGCAAAACCAAGTAGAATTAAACAAGAAAATTATATACTTCAGATGTGAGAAACTGGAGTATACTCAAGTATCATTTTAACAAGTCGACCTTTTATTCTCCTTAACCCTTTTTTCCATCAAAGCCACCTACACCCACTTTGCCCTCTGTTTCTCTAATCTGCAATTATTTATGTTTTCTTCTCGCTGCTCTATCCACTATGGGAGCAAAATTGTATTTGGTGAAATATAGAGCTAATTATACCACGAACCCAACAACAAAAAGACAGAGCAGATGTTACTTCAGATGTGCTAACAGTCCCTATGCTTAAAGCCCACATAGTAAAGGACTGAACACAGTATTTGAATAAAACCACCATGTTATGAGCTTAAACATGTGGAAAGAAATTAGCACAAAACTCAAACAGAATGACATACTTAATAGGCTCTAAAACATTTATTCAGTGGTTGTATTCAGCACTGACTTTACATTAATTCAATGCATATGTAGAGCCATACCTGGGGTCAAATAGTATAGCATACTAGGTAATTATGCTCAATTTCTTCTGATCTCAGTACTCAGTTTCTTCAGAATTCCTTCCGCCTGTCCATCAACAATTTGTTCACCTCCTGAACATTTCCCAAAACACAGGGTAGGGGGGAAATAGTCCTTTCTCAAATTTTTCAGGTTTTCTTCAATGTGAGTAAGTTAAGAACTGGCAGACAGACCTTCACAGTGAAAATATAACTGGAAGACAGTTTGCTGTTTACTAAAAATCAGAGTGAGGTCTCTAAGCAGTTTACCAAGGTACCCTTTGCAAGTAGGAGACCACCATGAGCACGCTTTCCTCCATCCCTTAGTGTGAAACTTCTACAAGACTATTATTTCTCTTTCTCTACCACAATTAAACTATTTCAAAACTAAAAATAAGCTTACATAGAACTGAACAGAAAATTGCACTATAACTCTTTCCAAGTCAGAAGTGATTAAGGATAACTTTCAGACCTTCATGTCAGGCATAACTCCTGTAATTTCAATTATTTTGTATACACTCATGCACTCCACATTTGCCATGTAGCCTCTCACCCCGATGAAGAGGACTCTAGTGACTCCTCTGACTAGCTAAACTGCCCTACAATGAAAGTAAAATAAACTTCGTTCAGTAAATACCAGATATTTTATAGTAAGATACAAAGATAGTCCATTTCCAGCCAAACTTCAGTAGAAAAATTGATACCACACAGAATTCAGAAAACAAAAATTTGAATCATGAGCTGTAGAAGGACTAATTACATTATCATGATAAATCACTGTCACAGATGTGCAGTACTAAATCTGGGCACTTTCCGCTTCACTAAATACACATTATCACAACACAACTAGTTCAACTCCACAAATAGAACAAAAAATTTGAAAGGATCTTAAATTCAACTTTGAAAGGATAGATGCCTGAATAAAATGCATTTGCCCAATGATAAATCCCAAGAGAAATAACTCTAGTAAAAGATATCCATAATAATACAGAATTTCAAATAACTGCTTAAAAACATGCATAACCAGACTAATCACAGTACTCTAGAAAGCAACATGTCTTTAACAGCAATCATCACAGTATGAAATCAACTGAGCTTATTACATTTGGCTGAATAATCTAAAATTGTAGAATTAAAAATAATTATTGATAAAAGATAAGACATAAAACCTCCCTAGCTGTTTGAATCTAAGAATTCGGGGGATGGAATGAATGTTGAATTTATGTTGTGGAAAATTGGTCCCAAGTTGGTTTTACACTTCATCAGAAAGCACTTTCGTCTTGTATGCAAACAGTTAATGAAGCATACCAAAATTGCAACTTTTGTGCTAGTGCTGGTATGGTAAGACTCACAGCAAATTCCATAGCTTGCAGAATATTTAAGAAACATTATAGATTTTTCATTTATTCTCCTTTGGTTATAACATAGAATCCTATAATTTTAAGTAAGATTTCTTCTTGCATTTTCACATATTGTTTTATACAGCTTGCAGTTGCAGAAATAGTTTAGCCTTTCATATCTAAAGCATTCATTTTTATTCCTTTACACAGTATTATTAAGAAAAGATGATACCACATAAAGTAACTAGTACTCTAATAAAGTCTAAGAATGTATGGATTCATAGAGAGCTCTCATGCTAGATGTGTGACGGGTTTTAAAATTTTACAGTTGATCTCATCTCTGTTTTATATTCATATTTTGGTTTGGCTATCCTCATAGCTGAAAACAAGAAAGCAATTATTCCAAGTGGATAACAGTTATACTACCATACCTTTTCTAGAGAAAATAGTTAGGATAGCCTCTTTCATTAAAAAAATGAAATAAAAATATAGAACAGGGAAGACTTTATAATATTCTGAACATTTGCCTTTAAAAGGCTTTCCCCCTTTGCACTGCAGTTTCCTGACTTTTGCATGAAGAATTTGTCTGCAGAATTATATCTGAGTATGGCAAACAGCTCCATTATCTCAACCATACACACTGTTATGATTAACTTTGGGAAATTAGTGGAGCTTACACAGCTGAACAAATGATTGGTGAACTCCAGTCAATCACCACATCAAAAAGAAAGTCCCAACTGCAAAGACAAACGGCATTAATGCCCCGCAGGAGGGAACCAAGCTGCCTAAAAATGGTGTAATGCAGGAATTGAATGCATTTATTTACTCAAGTATCACAAAAGCTATTTTATCTGTGGAATCCAGTCCTCTACCACTTGTCCTGGAAAGAAGCTCCCATCAGCATGTCAACATAATAAACATACTAATATAGATTATGTTGAATGCTCACACTTCAGGAAATTGTTGTAAACTCTCTTCTGCCATGCACTTCCATTAAATAAGCTCACAATTAAGGACTTAAAGTACAACTTTGAGCAGCCCTTGCTGAAAAAGAAAAACTAAAATTATCTGCCATTAACATCCCACAGGAAGATGAATCCACCAAGTTGCAGATCAACAGTAAAGGCTAGGGTACACTTTAACAATTACTGGCAACATCCAAATCATAATATAATAGATGTTTTGGGCACTCCAGTTACAGTTAGGACTGCAGAAGTTCATAACATTTCAATTAATAACAGTCAGATGAAGTTGCAATGCCTGTTCTTAGGCTTTGGGGGCCACTAGAGTGAACTCCAGATAACTAGATTAAATACATCACACACTAAACTATCTTGCATAACAGTTTCATAAGATTCTTCATGTTTCTACAATATACAATAGATGATATATAGCCTCTTCATTTTCATTTTTTTATTTATCATGTCATAATAGGCTGACATTAAAAGTTCCCTTAAGATTCTGCTAAACAGGCTTATCTTTTTTACTACTTGCACTAGTGCACTTTGAGCAAGACTTTTACACTCATCAGAGATTCTCCAAAGGTGGTCAGCCAAGAAGGGGTTGCAGTGTCCCCTCCAAATAAAAGTTTGGAAAAGCATCATCTTAGAGCAAGCCACCTCCAGCAGATGCAATTTATGCAAATTCAGATAATAAACTTGCCTCATTTCCTAAGAAAGCTGGGCTTGATTAATATTTTAATATAAATCTTTCAAGAATGCCCAGTTGCAGCAAGAAATAAGTCCACACCGAGGAACTGCTTCCGCATGGTGTGAAGGGACATCGTGTGGCTGGTGGTGCTGTCTTTCAGACGAGATATAAAACTGAGTTCTGACAACTTACAGTCATTAAATATCCCATGGCACTTTTCACAGGAGTACATGTGTTAACCCATATGTCCTGGCTATATTCCAAATGCATAATTGCATTCTGCCTACCTAAATTCCCTATGCAGTTTCAGAAACATGCAGAACTATTTATTCTCTTTCTCTCTTCTTTCCATCACTGCTCTTTGGCATTTATCCTCCTGTACAAGAAAAGGTACAGATATACCCCAATACCTAACTTTAAGCTGGTGGACATAGAGGAATTGAAGACAATTCATATCTACAAAACAACACACAAGAAAAAAGGAGATCCTCAGAATTCAAAGAAAATTAAGAATTTATTTTTTTTTAAATCTAAAACAAACCTGCCTAAGCTAGACAGGGAACAACATCAAGAAGAAGAAAATCTCAGACCTTTTATGATTCTCAGCCTGGGTCTTAAGTACATAGGAGCTTTCTTTGGGTTGTCTTAGACCTTCAATGACTTGTAAATGGACTGGCAGGATTTTAAGATTATACTCTCAAATTTAGATACTTAAGTTACCCTTAAACTCCCTGACTTACCATTAACTTTAAATGCTTTTCAGTTGCATAATACAGTGAACCAAATATATTTTCTCATAGCCAAAATTAATGAGTTAGGTCATATCAAGCAGCATAGTCAAGTGAGAGAAAGGCCACCTTTACCTGATGTTCAACTTTACTCAGATCTTCTGTCTTTTGAATTAAACTGCTGCCAGATTCCTTCTCTATAAAAATCACTGTGTCTTGAGGTTTCTTTGAGGACATACATTCATGTATTAAGATTATATTGATAATGTCTCAAAAAATAAAAAGAGAGCCTAAAACAACCTCAACATACTTTGTGAGCATGACGGCATGAAATAAAGGCATGTCTGATGGATGTTTAAATAATGTAAATGACATTCTGTAATTTATGTCCCTGATTCTCCTTTCACTTATGCTGCTGTAAATCTGGGAGGGGGGGGAAGCCCTCCATGGATTTCCACAGACTTAGTTTGCTCAAAAGCTGATACAGCAGAGAAAAAAAATCAAATGTTCTTCATTTAAATATTGATTCTGCACTTAGGAAATTAAAATAGTTGTGATGCATACACCGAATATAAAGATTTTTTTAATATATATTAACTTCTGTAAGATTATAGGCTTAGAGGGAATTCCAAGTAACGAGCTTGTCTGAACTGAAAACATGAATATTCCTAACAAAAGGGGTTTATACTGAGGGGATTAGAGGGCAGCAGGTAGCTTGGAAGCCTCTGATATATCCTGCATAAAACAAACTCACTTTTTAATATAAAAAAAAAAAAAACAAACCAAACTTTAATACGGAACAACAGATTGTGCTAAACTCACAATCCCCTTTCTTCTTCTCCCTCTGACATGCAAACACCTGACACACAAAGGGAGTCACATTCAGAAGGAGATTATGATGCAATGATCTCGTTGTGAATGTTGCATTATGGTTTCAGCATTGCTGTAAGAGCTCCCCTGGCACTTGTGCTTACAGCAATTTGAATTTCTCTGGCAGCTAGGTATGATTTGTGACAGATTTCAGCCTTGTTCTTCATTGAAAGTACACTGGCAAGTGCTTGAGGTATTTACCATGGAGATTGGAAATAAGAAAATGTAATAAGAAACATTGGAACTAGTATGTTGTTTAGTTGGTTGGTTTGCTTGTTTGTTTGGGGATTTTTAAAATTAATTTTTAAAATTTTTTTTAAGTTATCCAAATCAGTGTTTTTTCAATGGCATCATTTTGTGCTTCTTAGGAAATGTTTTCTCACTACATGATTTTATTTGAAGGATTTTTCCATTCCTCGTAGGAGTGAAACTCTGTTAATTTTAATTACAATTACGAATGCCTGTATCACTAGCAAAACGCTCTATGAAGAGTACAAAGAATCAGTTGATTGTAGAGTAGTTCATGGCATGAGTGGGAAAAAAATTTTGCTTACATGTACGCTCTTTACACATTTACATGGCTTGGAAAATCTTAAGCTGACAAAACATAGCTATCTTTTTATCCTGGAAAATAACTTAAACTTCTGAAAAATGTAGGGTCAATAGATAGATCACGTTTGGCACTGGATTACCCCAAAAATTTGCCAAGACCAAGCCTCTACATTTAGGGCAGACTAACAAATTCCTGATGCTCATCTGGAAAGATTATTCTCAGTATCTCTTCTGCCATAAAAGCAGCAGCAAGCATCTACATACATAGTTTCTCTAATACTTTCTTGGTCTGCGGACAAGATCTTATCTTGACTCCTTCCTCATTCCCATATGTAAGTACTGAAAGCAGTCCCCAGGGAACACAGACAGCTCCACAGCAAAGGCTGCCCTCTAAGTACACGTATTCAGGGTACAATGACAATATATTGGCTGGCTTTGGAAAGAACTGATGAATGAGAAATTTAATAGGGAGATACTGCACAGTCCACAAAGAGAAAACCTGCATTTAACAAAAGATTGAGGTAGACTGGGTTTAGGCTAATAAGGTTTGTATTTTATCCAGTAGAATGGAACCAAACTTCCATTCACATGTAAAAATAGCCTATCGATTAAAGCTTTTGGCCCTGTTTTTCAATTATTTTATTTGAGACAATAAGTTTAGCAAGTTCTTTTGTTAACACAGTTCCTGTTATTTTAAAACCAACAGATTCTATGGCCCATGGTTATCATCTGATACTTAAAATATGTACATGGAAGAATGCATAGAAGGTGTCAGGTGCAGCCTTGAGAGGATAAGAATGTCCACATGGGCCCCAGTCTTCTACAAGTGACGGTTTCTCTATGAATGGGTGAGAAATGCTCTTTTGCATTTGCAGGTGTTCCAAATTCAAAAGGCACAACACAAAATATGACTTAAGAATTAACCCCCTGATCTGCCAACCATCCTCAACTTAGGGTTCCAAATATGAGAACTAGATCCTCAAAATAATTTTAAAACTAAATACAGTTACACCCCATCCATCGCGAGGAATGGGACATGCCAAAGGCGTCATGAAACGCTAAACTCACAAAGAAGTGCAGGTCGTTAATATGCATGCAGGCCACGCCCATTGCTCCATCCCCCAGGACTCTGGAGCGGTGTGGACAATTTTCTACTTCTCCCCTCAGGCTCTGTGAGCAGGGGGAGCAAAGGGAACCATTTCTGAGCGGCTGCTGTGACCATGTGTGCTCTCAGCTCAAACCTCACACTGTTGCTCACCACCCCCTGGCCTGGCCTCGGTGCTCACGCAGGCCCCAGGGGCCCCGCGCCGCCCAGGTGTGTTCTCGCCCTGCCTCTGCAGCAGGGAAGGGGTGTCCCTGAGCTCTGGCCAGCATTCTTGGAGCCTGGAAAAACCTTAACTTTGCAACATTGCCGCCAGGTGGGTGTGGACTTCTTTTTTCAGGCTGACGACACCAGAACGAGAGGGCATGGCCTCAAGATACGCCAGGGGAGGTTTAAACTTAATGTTAGGAAGCGGTTTTTCACAGAGAGAGTGATTGCACATTGGAATGGACTGCCCAGGGAGGTGGCGGAGTCGCCGTCCCTGGAGGTGTTTAAGAGAAGACTTGATGAGGAGCTTAGTGACATGGTCTAGCTGGGGGGTGTAGGGCTGGATGATCCTGGGTCCCTTCTGGCTCGGAGTGGCCTGTGAGCCTGTGAGGGAACTAGGTTTATGTTTACCACTCTGGGATGTGTGTTCGGTCTCTGTACAGGTGTTAGATGGTGAGTTGGACTAGATGATCCTTGTGGGTCCCTTCCAACTCATAATATTCTGTGAATCTGTGAATCTGTGAACATTGCGACACCCCGTGCGCTTATGGCAGGGCGGGGGCTTTGGTACAGAAGTTTCTTTCCCTTTAAGATCCACCAGTCCCGGAAGAGGCAGCACTGCCCGGGCTTTGACTGGGCTTTGAGTAACAAGGAATAGCATGTCTTGTGGTGGTGCTGCGCTGTGTCTCAGCGGAGCACATAGGAGCATGTCAGGGACCGGGTCAGGGTGTCACAGGTCTCTAAGCGCCACTGCGAGCTGCAGTAAACCGCGCGCCCCAGCCTCGCTCCGCCGCACGCCCGAGCTGCCGTGGCGCGGTGTGCTCACCGCCACCGTGCATGGGGCTGCCAGCACGGGCACAATCACAATTTGGTCAGTCGGAGCGACCGCAGCAGTCCGGAGAAGCCCACAGGGTGGGGGGGTGGAGGGGTCAGGTTGGTATGGGAGTTTCATGAGAGACAGCACTCCCGGACGGCTCCAGAGGGTGGGGGAACAGAAACCCCCTTCCAGCACACAGCTTGCCTCACTTTCGTGAGGCAGTTTCCCCATTCAGGGACGGGCACACAGTGCCACCATTGCAAGCCCCCTCCCCGCAGAGCAGGGTGAGTCCCACCCTACAGGCACCACAGCACCGCCCCTCGGCAGAGCAGATTGACTGCGCATGTCTGGGGCGGCTAGACTCACAAATGCGTGAATCATAATTGCAAAAAATTTGCTTCACAAATGGGCGGGGTCGTAATGGAGAAGTCGCGATGCCATGGGGATTCACTGTATATACCTAAACTCCAGGATTTATGTACAAAGCTATCATGTTTTTGTAGCCATGCAACTTTAAAAAAAATTAGTTACTTAATTTTTAAATGTTATATGCACAGTCTTTAGAAATTAATGAATCAATGCAGGTTTGTTTTATTTGATTTAGAAAATATTACAGTACATCTGGAACATCATGGGTTTGTTATTGACTACTATCTGAAAAAGTGGAGCTGTAATATATATTGCACAAAATTCCAAACAGAAAAGAAATCCACAATACATTGTAGTGATTTATCATCACCTATCCTCAAAATTATATACTTCAACTACATTGTTTATACTGATAAAAAAAGAAAGTAATAAATTAATAACCTTTGAGTACTGAATGGAGTTAAACAGAATATGTGGATATATTTGACCTGCCAAGTGATCATTTTTTAAAATGACTGTATCTCCTAAGAAAAGAAATGTCATAGACAAAGCCTGTTGAAGAGCTATTCAGTGTAGAGGCAGTTTGAAGAAAATTGAAGATTATATAAAGTAGAGGAAATAAAATATAGAAAATATATAACTAGTGCCTTTCTCTAAATTAAGATCACCAGTCTATCTGGGGAGAGATGGAAGTGGGAAAAGAGCATTAATTTATGAGAATACATAACAGTAAGTTTGGCACAACTGTTAGTCCTTCTCACTATATGAGAATGTGAAAATATTCCATAAAACTGAGATACAACGTATCAGCACTTATCACTTTCTGGAAGAAACGGAATTACTTGTTTTTAAAATATTTATAGTAATACAGATGGAAATAATTGAGAACAGAAGTTTGTTTAAACCAGAACTTATCACTTAGTTTCATAGCGGGGAAAAACCCTCATTACATTAAATATAAGAAACAATTATATGAGATTAAAAATTTTTCATTTCAGATTATAAATCCTTGCTGACGGATGACTAGTTGGAAACTATTCATGCACAGAAGATGATTCTGTAACTGCCTGTTGTTTCTAGACCTTTTCTTTGTGATTGATAGGATACCATTACAAATTCACCACAAGTCCAGTGCAAAATGGAAATACTATAACACACTGATACTTCAGACACTGTCATAACTGAGGAATGCTTTAAAGTACTTACAGTGATATCACAAAAATGCCATTATTATAAGGATATATCTTCTTAACCTTTTGGTTACAGTGCTTGAAATAATTTGATTCCATTGCTACTGTGCAATAACAAAAACATTCTCTACTTAAAAGAGATCTTTCTCTACATATATGTACATACATATATATATATGTGACATATATACTTACATATTTTATTTATGTGTAAATGGTTCACAGGTTCACAGGTTCCTCCGAGTTAGAAGGGACCCACAGGATCCTAGTCCAACACCCTGAGGGGAGGTTGCAGCCAGGTGGGTGTGATGGTGGAAGGTTGTTTGAGAGTTGGACTAGATGATCCTGTGGGTCACTTCCAACTCGGAGGAACCTGTGAACCTGTGAACTCCCAAGTGAATGCCCTCCCACCAACTAGACCATGTCACTAAGCTCCTCGTCGAGTCTTCTCTTAAACACCTCCAGGGATGGCAACTCCACCACCTCCCTGGGCAGAACACTCCAATGAGAGATCACTCTTTCTGTGAAAAACCTCTTCCTAAAGTCCAGCCTAAACCTCCCCTGGCACAGCTTAAGGCCATGTCCTCTCCTTCTGGTGTCATCAGCCTGAGAGAAGAGATTCACACCCACCTGGCTGCAATCTCCCCTCAGGTAGTTGTAAACAGCAATGAGATCACCTCTGAGCCTTCTCTTTTCCAGGCTGAATAACCCGTTCTTGTAGCAGCTCCCCATAGGGCTTGTCTTCCAGTCCTTTCACCATCCTTGTCGCCCTTCTCTGGACCCTATTCACATTAATGTATATTTGTATACTGATATTCATACATAAAGCCTAAACCCATGTATTTTAACATATATTAGACTGTTTGCCTATACAAATGATTACTGACTAGAAAATGATAAATTTATGTAGAATTTATCAAATACTTGAAACAAATCATTAATTATGTTTTAGGACTAGAAGAAATAAAACAAAATAGAAACTGTATCTGTATACACAATACTAATTAAGTCAGAGCACTTCAATGTAGTAATTATACACTCTTTTTTTTTAAGATTTGCAGAGAAAGAGCTATTGACTTATTCATTTCAGTTAGCAAGAAATTTCTCAACTTCCTTAGGTCCTTAAGTGCTAGAATATTTTAGACCCCATCTTTGCATACTACTTTATCTTTCAGTGGTAATTAACAGAGTCTTAATCTGGCTAATGTTAATGACCACTGTTCTTTCTTTAAATCCCAGTTAAACCAAGCTTATTAAGGGCCAATTAAAGGAAGTCTTATGTGATCTGAATAACACTAGGACCAATTTTTAACAGCTATAACTCTTTATTTTGGATGACGATTATGGAAAAAGAAACCCTTCTTATTATGGCATTTGTCTGCCATTGGCTACTGATTAGGACAGGGAATCTTGGAAAATGTCAGAGAAGTAGATGATTTTGTGAAACGCAAATGTTCCAAAAAAAATTAGCTATATAAATACTATTTTTAATCCTTCTCGTATAAAAAGGTAATATACATATTACTAATTTCCACTTCATTTTTCATACTGTTGGAGCACAAAATTGGAACAACACTTTGAAATAACCTTCCAACCAACCATTAACTGAGTACCATGGAGAAAATGAAGAAAAACTTGCTCGTCATTTGTAATGGAACACTTCTAACTAAATATGAAATAGTTAATAGATACAATTTTCAACTCCAGACTTTTCAAAAGCTTGTTGGTTACACTTATGTCTAAGATGACCCTTCTACAGCCATGTTATAAATTACCTCCTACTATTTCTTACAAATCTAAGATTTCACTCATTCCTTAACTTCACCATTACTTCCCTTTCATCTGGATGGAAGCAGCAATGCAATCTGACTATTGCCCCTAGCTAGTAAACAAAGTATTACTTTTACCACTATTACCTAAAGTCCTAAAATGGTAGAACTAACCTTCACTGCAGCAAGTCATTGCAGGACATGTCCTTTATCTACTGTGCAACACAAAACAGAGCAAACTCTATGAAGACAGCCCTTAAATTCTGCAGCCACAACCACAAAATCCATGGCAACATTAAAACTTGATTGTCTCTAAAATATTCTTCATCTCTACTTTCCCACTCCTGCACAAACACATTCAGCTATGACTCACAGAAGAGAATATCACTGATGAAAATTGACGGTTACTTTTAACAATAAATTTTAAATTATTTTTCTCTGTTCTCCCTAGATAATTTGGCTATAAGAGCCTTAGGCCTCTAAGAGAGTACTGCACAAATCATCTTTCTATCCTGATATTAGCTCAGAAGACTTCCACCCGACATTCCAGCTTTCCCTGTCTCACTTGTTTCACCCTTAGTCAGGCTACCAAGTTCACCTGCATTGCATTCAGTTTTCCATCTATCTAGTCATAAGATGGGCATCAGCTTTAATTTTTTGTGTTCTTTTTCCTGGCTCCACAAGAGCTGCATACAGCCACATTTCAGCTGTGAACATAATTACAAAACCAAAACAAAATCCCTTTCAAAACTGGAAGTAGAATTTTATAGAAAATGATGTAGCTACAAGAGTGCCATGCTTTGCTCTACATAACTTATCTGATAAACTGACATCTATCAGCACCACTACCGAAATAGGAAAGCATTCTATTTTTCTTAAACAGTTATCAAGGGATGATGAGGGGAGACAGAAGGGAAAGAGGGTACTGTAAAAATTGTATCATGCCAGCAGCAAACAGCAAAACAGGAAGAAGGTGTTGACATTGTAGGGGTATTACAGTACTGAAACAGGGGTCAGCATGTCATAGCCAAAAATTTCAGTTCTAGGTGAGGTTATACACAGTACTGGGTATGAAAAAAAAATGTAAAATACAAATAGAGTAAGTTTAACGTCATCCTTAGTTACATCTGTTAATTTGGCAAATCAGCTGTTCCATACAAAGATAAACAAAAGACAGATGACCCAGAGTCTTTGCCTGTCCTGTGCACATCTCCATGCAAGCTTGGCAGTAATTGCATTATGACAGAAGAACTGGCCACTCGCAAAACAAAAGCAGCATAGTATTCTTCAATAGCATTCTTAACTAACCAGCACTTTCCCATCTTGACCTTTCTTTCCTTCTTACTCTCTTTTTCCCTTAGATCTCCTCCCCCAGCATTTGCCACTACTACCACCACCACTGATCATTAGCTAGCACTTCTGGATTTCAATAAAGAGCTGCTGTCATGCACCTTTTTCCAGTCAAGGTTTCAGCTGTACACCAAGGAGTCCAATCGCGCATCACAGAGCATGAGACTCCAGCATGACCCTGGTTGCAGCAGTGGTATGGCAGCAATTCTGTCTGTGCCCAGGGATACCGCTGGTACATGTGAGATTAAAGAGAGTGTATGCAAACAACTTCAGTTTTTACTGCTCCCTAGATGTCATTCATAGAGTTGTTTATAAAAAGCCAACATAAATAGGATTTAAATACTATTTTGGAAAATGCGTGGACTGCAAAACACTCTTTGTCAGGTCTGTGACGTTGTCCCTAGAGGTGTTTAAGCAAAGGCTGGATGATGCACTTGGTGGCATGACCTAGATATTAGGGTAGTGTGTTATAGGTAGGATGGTGTGTTGGTAGCAGGATGGCAACAGGTTAGGTAACAGGTTTGGCTAGGTTAAGTAATAGGTGATAGGTTGGACTTGATGACCTCTGTGGTCTTTTCCAACCTTACTAATTCTGTGATTCTGTGATCTGTTTAGCAGTGCTGTATCAACAAGTCCAGCCACACTTGATTCCTGCAGGACTCATTAACTGCCTTCTGCAGGATGATCCTCAGCACCTGTTCAATATCAGAACTAACACAGGCCCTTACTCAGTCCTGGCTCAGCTCTGGTCAGGGGACCTTGGTGCACAGGCACCTGACCACACTCTGTGTTGCCAGGGTGGGGTTATCAAGGTTCACTGATTTAAGTAAACCAGTAACACAGTATCCATGTGGCACAATCCTTCAATCAAAAGTGATTGAGCAGGTTTGGGAGAGCACTACACTAAAAATAAATTCTGCTGTCATCATCCTTACCCCATAAACCACATTTATAGATAAATAAAGAAGTACCTGGTTTCTCACTCATATCAAGAAATTGCCACCAAATATGATTTGCCTACATTGCCAGTTGAAAAATCTTGAGTATTTTCAAGAGTCGCGATGTGACATATCTCTGGGAAACAAAATGAATGGGGACTCCTAAGCCAGAATGAACCATACAAACATATGGATTCCAAAAGGAATTGGTTTCTTAATCATGAAAGAAAATGTGGGACCTAATGCAATAAAAATGTATAGAAGAAAAGAATGAAGCAATTGAAGGGAGAAGAAATACAATACATATTCTGTGATTCTGTGTGATATTATTGAATGTAGTACATACATTCAATATATATTGAAAATATATAGTGGACACGAGGCTTGCAAAAATGCCTTAAAGAGATGGCTAAGGAAGGGTTTTGGTGAGTTCTGCAGACAAGACAGAAAATACATTATCCAGAGTAACACCTGCTTTCACTTCTCAAGGTAAAAAAGTAGATCAAGACGTTCAGACTATAGGTGGAAAACACATGGATTTTTCTTTCAAAAACTCTCCATCTTCTACTGTTCCTGACTTTCCATTTGCTAATTTAAACTTCTGAATTATCTTTCTTTTTTTTTCTGAATTATCCAGACCTTTTATCTGTCTGCCTCATCACTCTCCCTCCATGTAACTAGGGCATAGGAACTAGAGATGTCAGGTTGGTTTTTGTTTTCCTAAGAATGCCTCAGGACTGACTGAACAATTACTACTGGAGTCATGAAGGATTTTTTCCCTTTGGAGCCTAATGGATTTTAAAGCATCATGGAGTTTTAGTTCAATTGACAGGAAAATTTGGAAGTAATGCAAAGCCCTAGCTATTCCTACTTAACTTTGGAGGACTGTTAGGAAAGTATATAACAAGAAATGAAATACAGGAATTTGCTGGCAGGTTTTTGCAACTGAAAAAGGCACATCTCCCTTTGGTAACTTTTGACTAGCTATGGGAAGAAGCAAGGGGAGAGGCATACTCAAAGACCTTGCAAAGAAGAACAGAATCCTAGAACTGAATTTGTCAAACTTTATTTCATCCTCCAAGGGGCCTGTGTAGCAGAGGAGTCTGGGAAGATTTTTTATTGTTTCTGAACCTTTCTACTGTTAAGTCAATAACACCGCAGCCTGCTGCTTAAATCCATTTCTGTGTCTGTCTTCATTCTCTTGAGCATCCTAATCAGGTGTCCATTTAAATAGACTGGTGGCATTTCAAGATGTCAGCCACTCACACTAAGATTAAATCTTCCATTTCGGGGTAAAAAAACAGTTAGCTGCATAGATAAAATATTCATATGTAAAAACCAGTACTGGCTCAACTCCTATCTATGACTCATTTCAAACTTAGTATACTTCATAGCAGAAGATGAATTACAGCGCTCTGCAGAGGTGATAAGATACAGAGAAAGGAGGGAAAGAAACAACATAATAAACAAATATGCATTATGCAATTAATATGTAACTTTTAAGGCCTAATTTTTTGTCATCTAATTCTAAATACTAACTTTAAGAAATGAGACATGCTGGAAAACTAATCTCAAAGGTAATCCATAGACCACTTTTGGCTAATTTAAAAGCCCAATGTGTATTTGTTTCCTGTATAAATTTCTTTCTTATTATTCTCAATAAGATACTCTCAGCACGATAAAAAGGAGGACATTACCAGCAGCGTTTTCAATCATGGGGACTATATATTCAAGAGCAATCAATAAAAACCACACAGAGCCTGACAAACTACTAGTCAAAGGAATCATTTTTCTCAGATATTTAGTAGTATCCTTTTAAAGTAATTGCTTTTGGTCAATGTTACTCGTTATCATTTGGTCTGCTCTTTTTCCAAAAGAGAATGGCTGTCATTTCCATTAATATTTCAGCTGTCTGTGTAGGTTTTCAAAGTGCACACTCCACAAAAAGAGGAGGATTTTCAATTCAACTTCAGTCAACTAACAAAGAACTCTAAAATGTTACAGAATAGGCAATGCCATATCATTGACACTAAAAGGTAATTTTAAAGAAAATTATTATGAGATATCAGATACTGTCTGCCCTCCTTCTCATTCCATACAAAACTGTTAAGTCCCTAAAGACAAACAGAGATTACAGACTTTGGCCCAATCAATCCATGCTAGAAACCCGTATTAGCAGACAAATATGATCAAAATGCCACTTAAAATATGGAAATGAACACCAATTCATTATTAGAGCTTGCCTTAGGAAATCTAAGAAAAATTTCACTACTGACGCCCTTGTGTTGTCTAACCCCGTTTGTGACAGCAGGGAAGTTGTTGCCTTTTGCCAACTGATCATTTAAGATGTCCACAAGATACTGCAAATACCCAGGATAATCTGTAACTGTACAGCTGGGATTCCAAATTAGATTAAGAAAGCCAAAGAACATATCTTTGCAGTTGCAGTAAGGCCTCAGAAACTGTCTAGTTATACTTTGTACTAAATGTTCTGGCATGCTGCCAAGGCACTTCCAAACATTTCTGAGTTCACTTTTCCAGGGAACTCTTTTAAAAATCAATTAGTAGTGGAAGTCTTTCAAATGCAAGTGTTTTAAAATGTCAAGCTTGTATTACTTTCTTAATTTTTTTTTCTTTCCCTTGTTGTGCATCAATGGTGGTATTTTGAAACTTTTATATTAAATTGATCACATTCACTAATTCAGCCTGTAAGCAGAACAATATGCGCAGTTTAAAATCTTTATTAAAAAATGCTCATACATCAGAAAATTTCTTTTAAAAAAGTTTGAGAGAGATGCTGTAATTTTCTTAAATGAGGATGCTCAAGACATTTGTATTGATTTCAGGATGATAAACATTTTTGTCATTACAAGGCAACTGTAGAAGAAATAAATATGCTATTTAGAATTTCCTGTATTAGGACATTTTAGAAGTATACCGCTTAAATGTTTTAGAAGCTCAGTTAAAAGTACTGGAAAGAGCAAACAAATTCAATAGAGGCTCCTTTAAATACTCATCAAAAAACAGAAGGTTAAAAATAAAATTAGGAATACCATCAGCAGGGCTTTCTGATTATCCGAAAGAGATAATCTTTAAGGATTGTAGCTTCTCAGTAGACTTTGAAGCATACGTCTTCATCTTCCTGTTGTGTTATGTACATTTTGGATTATATCCCTACTACAGAATAAAAGAGCTAAAGAATATGCTTTGTCCCTATGTCTCATATTCAGATTGCTCTATTTCATTCAGCTAAGTGCCCAGAGGTTTACACAGATAGCAATTGATTGAAATCAGTTCTTTATGTGTAACACATTTATATTAATTGGTTTGTCCTTTCAAGTTGTGTTTATCTCTTCATTTCCATCACACTTTCAAAGGTCACTCAGTTCCATTTATAAATCCAACATGACAGAGATTAGTAGAAGAAAAAAAGGAACAACTAAATGAATGCATCATCACACAATCACACATCTCACAATTAATCTATCATATTAATAAATAATGCTGTCAAATGCTTACTGCTAAGTTTGTTTGCTATCATAAAAATATTTCTGTCAAGATAACTTAATCATCCCTGTTTGTGTATTGAGCTAAAAATGAGCTACAGAATGTTGAGGATATTAAGTCTATTAAACATTTGTCTCCTTGATCCAAGACTGCAACCTGAAAGTTTTGAGTTTGTGGGTTTTTTTATAAATCTCTCCACAGCTGTCTAACAATAAAGTTCATCCATTTATATCTTGACCTAGACAGTTCACTCTCTGCTGAGATGAGGTAGTATTATGAAATCTGAGAAAATGTAATGTGACACTGGTGTTACTAATAAACATGGGTGCTCTAACCATTACAAAGGGGAAAACTGCAGTGATAGAGAAACTTTTTATTGGCTTAAAATTGTACATGACATGCCTATCTACTAACATCTAAGCTATTCTGTTTTGTAAAATTGTCATGGTTTGGTTTTTTTTTTCCTTCTGGCAGGGAGGGGGTTAATAGTTTCTGCCTGGGCCCCGTCGCTGCCAAGGTCACGAGCAGAAGGAGATAGAGACGTCTCTGTGAATAAAGATATTTGGGAGAGAAGAAAAAAAACTTAGTAGCAAGATATAGAGTGCCGGGTCAGGGCCTGTATGGAGAGGCTGAAAGATCTGAAGAC